>BLSH010056541.1:827242-838304 GCA_018402905.1 Glandirana rugosa | reverse complement strand
AGCAATAGTACTGGAACCATGTGCTGTGGTCTGATGAGACCAAGATAAGCTTATTTGGTTCAGATGGTGTCAAACGTGTGTGGCGGCAACCAGGTGAGGAGTACAAAGACAAGTGTGTCTTGCCTACAGTCAAGCATGTTGGTGGGAGTGCCATGGTCTGGGGCTGCATGAGTGCTGCCGGCACCGGGGAGCTACAGTTTATTGAGGGAACCATAAATGCCAACATGTGACATACTGAAGCAGAGCATGATCCACTCCCTTCAGGAACTGGGTCACAGGGCACTATTCCAACATGATAACGACCACAAACACATCTCTAAGAAGACCACTGCCTTGCTAAAGAAGCTTAGGGTAAAGGTGATGGACTGGCCAAGCATGTCTCCAGACCTAAACCCTATTGAGCATCTGTGGGGCATCCTCAAACGGAAGGTGGAGGAGGGCAAGGTCTCTAACATCCACCAGCTCTGTGATATCATGGAGTGGAAGAGGAATCCAGTGGTAACCTGTGAAGCTCTGGTGAGCTCTTGCCCAAGAGGGTTAAAGGCAGTGCTGGAAAATAATGGTGGCCACACAAAATATTGACACTTTGGGCCCAATTTGGAATTTTTAATCAGGGGTGTATTCATTCATTGCCAGTGGTTTAGACATTAATGGCTGTGTGTTGAGTTATTTTGAGGGGACAGAAAATTTACACTGTTATACAAGCTGTACACTCACTACTTTACATTAGCAAAGTGTAATTTCTTCAGTGTTGTCACAAGCAAAGATATAATAAGATATTTACAAAAATGGGAGGGGTGTACTCACTTTTGTGAGATACTGTATGTAGTACTACCCCAAAAAGTGTCACTGTTTGATGTTTCAGTTTCTTTTGTGAAGCAGTCAGGCAAACAGCAACTTTCACACCTCTAAATCAGGAGAGCACAGTCTAGGGGTCGCCTTTTGACCAATTTATTGTAAGTTAACTTGGATGGGGACTAGGGAAATGTGGGAAACTCCAGAACTTTGCGCAGGAATATGAGGACACTATCTCCCTAGCAGCATCTTCTTAGCGCAGTCCTCCAAACATTTGGACATTAAGTGGGCAGCACTGGTACATCATTTGCAATGTCCCGGGCCAGATTACTGGAAAAGAACACAGCTCTCTGGGGTTCCAGACTATTTATACATTCCCCAACAACCATCTGAACACACCTCTCCAGGGATTGGTTGGAGCTGCATAAATCTATACACTCTGTTCTGCTGATTCAAGAGAACCAAAATCTAGCAGCCTAGCAGAAGCATCCACCCCCGCCAAAAAACTTGGCAGAGTATCCTACAACAAACAGGGAGTGAAAAAAGGGAACTAAACATAATAACAATAGAAACATGTGCCATTCCACATGATGAAAACCATTAAGAGCAAGGTAGATACAATCATATCTTTAGTGCAGACGTTTAACACCCAAACACATTTAATACTATAGATTATTGAGACTGGCCATGGTCAGCCTGGCCCAGCTCTCTGGTAAAATAAAATGCAGAAAATATATGTATACATATAGTGTCCTGTATTCACAAATAGTACAACCTAACTGGACAGGATCACTTATTACTATCACTACCTAGTTTCAAAGAATTCATGTAATCACATAAATAGTAACGTAACTCCTGTGTTGGACCCCTAGGAAAGAAAAAGAAGTTAGCAACACTTCAGCAAAATGACCCTTGGAGCACTACAAAGATAATCCTACAAAGAGAATCAAATGCACATATTTGTCCCTAAATGCGGTAAATTAAGCCACATGTATGTCTGCTTTTAGTTGCCAAACCATTACAAGGGCCCCAAATGAGTCCAATGTACGCGCCAAGCCGGGGTGGCCCGTCCATTAAGGGCGCACGGGCACCACTTCTTCTATCCCCGCCACCCGCTCCATGCTAAATGGATAGATTCATGCATAGCACTCCCTATTTATGCGTCCAGCCCCTTTCAGGACGCCAGACACATGAATTACAGCGGTGGGGGGGGGGGGGGTATTTCTTTGAAGCACCTGATTAGAGCCATAGGCTTTAATAGACTTCAAAATAGAATGGATCGGAGTGCAGAGCATTGTGCTCGCAAGCCCACTCAGGTGTGTTACAAAAGCAAATGAATATTTGCTTTTCTAACACTGAATGGCCTATCTTCCAATCAGGAAGCATGAGTATGTTACTGGTTTTATGATTGGCTGAGAAAACAGGCAATCTTACTGGACACCTTTTTCGGAGGAGGAGGGGGAAGCCACCAAAGCAAAGCACGCTCCCACTCGCCGGACACCGCTGTCCTCTTCCTAGATGGGGTAATGATGTCCCGACTGCCCTGGGGGGATGCTGTATACCCTATCTGGTGGATGCTGTATATGCCCCTATCTGGTGGATACTGTATATACCCCTAACTAGTGGATGCTGTATATACCCCTATCGGGTGAATGCTGTATATATCTCTATCTGGTGGATGCTGTATATACCCCTATCTGGTGAATGCTGTATATACCCCTATCTGGTGGATGCTGTATATACCCCTATCTGGCGATGCTGTATATACTCCTATCCGGTGGGTGCTGTATATACCCCTATTTGGTGAATGCTGTATATACCCCTATCTGGTGGATTTTGTATATACCCCTATCTGGAGATGCTGTATATACCCCTATCTGGTGATGCTGTATATACCCCATCTGGCGATGCTGTATATACCTCTATCTGGTGATTGCTGTATATACCCCTATCTGGTGATGCTGTATATACCCCTATCTGGTGATGCTGTATATACCCCTATCTGGTGGATGCTGTACATACTCCTATTTGGTGGATGCTGTATATACCCCTCTCTGGTGAATGCAGTATATACCCCTATCTGGTAAATGCTGTATATACCCTTATCTGGCGATGCTGTATATACCCCTATCTGGCAATGTTGTATATACCCCTATCTTGTGGATGCTGTATATATCCCTATCTGGTGGATGCTGTATATACCTCTATCTGGCAATGCTGTGTATACCCCTATCTGGTGGATGCTGTATATACCCCTATCTGGTGGATTTTGTATATACCCCTATCTGGAGATGCTGTATATACCCCTATCTGGTGATGCTGTATATACCCCTATCTGGCGATGCTGTATATGCCCCTATCTGGCGATGCCGTATATACCCCTATCTGGTGATGCCCTATATACCCCTATCTGGCAATGCTGTATATACACCTATCTGGCGATGCTGTTTATACCCCTATCTGGTGATGCTTATATACCCCAATCTGGCAATGCTTTATATCCTATCTGGCAATGCTGGGCTGTATACTCCTGACACAATGGGTGGAATCTATACGAGGTGGGGCTTATGAGAAGTGGGAGGAGTCAAAAAGGAAGGGCGGGTCTAGCAACCCCCATCCTAAAATTTCACCAGCCACCACGGGCACCAAGTTAATTCCAGTCCCTGGAGGAAACGCAGGAAGATATGGCTTAACTATTCTGATATCTATCTACGAATATACAAGTCCATCAAGCAGTAATGTTCATGAAGTATAGAAATATGTTAGTCCATGTGCTCTGATGTCTCACTCACATAAACTGTTGGTGCTAGGACACCAGTTGTCCCCTAGCAGCAAGCCTTCACTCAGAGCAGTGGAAACAAGGCTGCATGCTTCTCAGCCCCTGAGGTTGTGTCCCCTTACAGCCCAACAGAACACACCTGCCAGCAAGGACAGACTTATCTGTAAAGCACGGGTCTGGTACTTGAATCATCTTGAAACCTTTAAATACATCAAGGGGGTGAATAAGGTTCAGGAGGGCAGTCTTTTCAATATGAAACCAAAATCAAGAACACGGGGACATGACCTTAAACTAACTGGGGGGAAGTTCAAAACTAATCTTAGAAAGTATTATTTTACTGAAAGGGTGGTTGATGATTGGAATAAACTACCAACAGAGGTTGTGAGACAGTCAACAGTAAATGGCTTCAAACATGCTTGGGATAAACATAAATCTATAGTCAGACAACAAGGTTAATGTAAAAAAAAAGACTTGATGGACTACTCAGTCTTTTTCTGCCGTCACTTTTCTATGTTTCTATGTCAGGGCTCCATATGTTTGTTGATCAAACCTGGTCTCTGCGTCCAGCTTTCCTGGCGATGACCCGATCTTTGTATATAGAGAGTCCCAGACTCCACTCACGTTTTATATCTGTGAACCTGCTCCAAAATCAGAAAATTTGAGATTTCTGCATGACTTGAGCTCGTTCTGGAACTCCTATACATTATATACTCCCTTGCACCAACAGGAGCGTTTACTTCATCCAAAACCTGTTTGGGTGCATAATGGTATTCAAACCCATATTCTAGTGCAATTGTCTGTTGTATTACCTGTGATCAGGGCCGGCTCTACCACTAGGCCAAGTAGGCGGCCGCCTAGGGCGCACTGCCACCTAGGGGCGCCTTGCCACTGTTGATCTGTCATTGGCTGCTCTGCATTGATTCATGTAAAAACTGACACTGACATGCCATTTGCAAATGTATATAGAAATAGTGACTGATCTGCCAAATACCCCCCTCTGCCTCCACCCCCCGCGAGGCTGTATTTGATGGGCACAGGTCAAGCTGTATATGATGGACACAGGTGAGGTTGTATTGATTAGCACTGGTGAAGCTGAATTTGATTGGCGCTGATCAGGCTGGGCAGGCAAAGGGGGTGGAGCCAAGGGGGCGGCAAAATGAGGTTTCGCCTAGGGTGTCAAAAATCCTTGCACCATCCCTGCCTGTGATGATATCATGTGCAAAACTCACACCATTTTGTCACAAGTATTTGCCTTAAGAGCATTGAGTGCATTGTTAGGAATTAGCTATACACTGAAGGATTGCAACCTTTGTGGAAACAGTCCTTAGAGACAAGCTGGTGCATATTTTTTGTTTTTTAAAGAGACATACAGCAACAACTCCTTCCTATCTTTCTGTTCAATATTTTCTGCTTAAAAAATGTCTGGGGTATCAGGGTATAAGGATAAGCAAAGATGACCTGACTGCTAAGTGTACAACAAGAGGCCTTGACGTCAGTGACAAAACTCGTGGAGACATGATAAAGGCCCTACAGGAGTACAATATCTGAGCAGGCCAGAACTCAGGGGAAATTGAAGCTGAAGGGGTTCCCGATACTCCAGAGCCAAGTGATTTAGACTCAACGTCCTCACAGGATAGGCACACAAAGACTGACACGGGAATACCCCCGAAATGTCCCCTCTAGGCCACAGCAGGAGCAGGCCAGCCCCAGATTGCCCGCAACCAGTATAGACTCTCCTCAGCTGCAGGAAACCCTACAGCGCCTCAACAAAACAGATCCTGGGATGTACCTGCAGTTTATGGAATGCCAGGCTGAGAGAGAGGCTGCAGAACGCCGGGCTGAGAGAGAGGCTGTGCAAAGGGAGGCTGATCGTTGGCACAAACTGGAGATGTTGAGATTCCAACAGCACCGACAGGCTCAGAACCTCAGATCCCTAGAGCACAGGGACACCTCTCTGCCTGTGATCCCAGCCGCCAAATTTCCAGTCATGGAAAAGGACAGTGACATTGATGTGTATCTACTGTCGATTGAAAAAAACTTGTCGTCAATACCATTTGCCCCCAGCACAATGGGGCCGGTACCTGATGCCAGGGCTATGAGGCAAGGCCCTAGATGCATATGTCGACCTGTCAGCGGAGCAGGACTAAGATTATGAAGCCATAAAGGCTACGATCATTCAGATGTATCGACTAACCCCGAAAGTGTACCTAGAATGGTTTAGGTCCCTGCAAAAAGGGCCTGGGGACTCCTATATGGATGCGGTAGGCCATTTACGTACCATGATCCAACAGTGGACTAGGGGCCTGATAGCCAATTCTTTTGAGGCCCTGAAAGGTCTCATGATTGAAGATCAGCTTTTGCACATCTGTCCTCCAAACGTCAGACAGTTTGTGTTAGAGCGGAAGCCCAGTTCTGCTAAAGCCGCAGCAGAAATGGCCTTCATCAGCACTCTGGTATCGGACCATCGCAAGGCCCCACCGAATGGCTGGAAAGGAGAAAAATCGCATGTAGCAACCCCTCCTCTGCCTGCCAACCAAGCTTCTCAGCGGTCTGAACATGCAGTTCCTGGCAGCAAGCCCTCCCTGACTGACAACCGCAGGTGTTACTCCTGTGGCAAGCCTGGCCATCTTAAGACAGTGCCCTGAGCAGAGGCAGATGGCATCACCTTGAAAGGGGTGGTGCTTGGATGTGGCGCTGTCTGAGTAATGGGAGATAGATATGTCCCTGGTGTCCTGTGTACATATGTTAAGGTGGGGTAATAATCTTTGATCCCCTATTTTAAAGTGCATATGTGTCCTTCCCTTTGGGTATCTTAACCCTATCCTTACTTCTTTGAAATATTGCTGATTGATGTGCAAAAATGGGTTACCCTAATAGGAGTACTACAGACGTAGAGGGACACTTTTGCATATAGGTGCATAAGGTGCTATTATTGTGTCAGGTAAAGAAAATCTAAAATTGTAAAATCTTAATTTTAGTGTGCATGTGCTAGTATCGAAGTGCTAGTATTGGTAAAAAATGAGTAAATTATCCAGGGTGTGGTTATAAAGTGGATTCCTCGGAATGTAAATACACGTGTATCAAGGTGAACACATAAATTCTTCTAAAGATGTGATTAAAGGATACATTTCTGAAAATATAAATACATAGCAGCAATATTATAATAATCGTGGTGAGCAAAGTGTGGATGGGTCTTATGATTCTCACAGTTTATTTATTATGAAAAAAATATTATATAAAAAAAAACTTGTATATATATGATATTTCCGGCGATTAGATATATATAATATGATTGTAGACTACTACAGGCATTAAGACAGTTCTTATAGTGAATTCCGTGACTTCAGGTGCTTATTCACATGTGATGGATATCTTCCTGTGTTATTTGTGACAAGGGGTGATTGTTCACTCATGCTCCCCCTATAGGTTCCCTCCTTACCAGAGGGCACTGCCCCTGCAGGGGCCACGTGCCTGCCTTTGTTAATCCTGAAGGTCTGGTCCTAGGAATAGGGTTTTCCGCCACTGATCCTTGGGGATTTCCTTCTTCCAGATGGGTTCCTCCTTTAATTGTGTAGATGTCCGTTCTTGTGGATCTGGGGATGTTCCGGGGTCTCCTTCCACCGTATTTAGAAAAAAACAGGAGAGGACTCCATAGTGTAGATTGTAAAAATGTATCCTTTGTTTTATTTAAATGACTATGGGATACATTAGCATAAAAAACGGGGGAAACAAGGGTATTCCAAGAATATAGTCTTAAAAGTATAAATACTAAAAGGTATATTGCAAGGAAATAGTAAAATGGCTGAGGTAAAAACAGTTTGTTTGTATGTCCAAACAATGTCACAGAGCCGGCGTGGAGAGGTGTGCCCTGTCTGAGAGCTCTGCAGCTCGCCTTGCTGCACCAGCGTGCGTTCCAGCTCCCTTCCCGCTAAAACCGGATGTGACGTCGGACTTCCTGCTAGGTCACTGACGCGTTTCGTCACATACGTTTTCAAAGGTCAGGTGACCTAGCAGGAAGTCCGACGTCACATCCGGTTTTAGCGGGAAGGGAGCTGGAACGCACGCTGGTGCAGCGAGGCGAGCTGCAGAGCTCTCAGACAGGGCACACCTCTCCACGCCGGCTCTGTGACATTGTTTGGACATACAAACAAACTGTTTTTACCTCAGCCATTTTACTATTTCCTTGCAATATACCTTTTAGTATTTATACTTTTAAGACTATATTCTTGGAATACCCTTGTTTCCCCCCTTTTTTATGCTAATGTATCCCATAGTCATTTAAATAAAACAAAGGATACATTTTTACAATCTACACTATGGAGTCCTCTCCTGTTTTTTTCTAAATACGGTGGAAGGAGACCCCGGAACATCCCCAGATCCACAAGAACGGACATCTACACAATTAAAGGAGGAACCCATCTGGAAGAAGGAAATCCCCAAGGATCAGTGGCAGAAAACCCTATTCCTAGGACCAAACCTTCAGGATTAACAAAGGCAGGCACGTGGCCCCTGCAGGGACAGTGCCCTCTGGTAAGGAGGGAACCTATAGGGGGAGCATGAGTGAACAATCACCCCTTGTCACAAATAACACAGGAAGATATCCATCACATTTGAATAAGCACCTGAAGTCACGGAATTCACTATAAGAACTGTCTTAATGCCTGTAGTAGTCTACAATCATATTATATATATCTAATCGCCGGAAATATCATATATATACAAATTTTTTTTGATATAATATTTTTTTCATAATAAATAAACTGTAAGAATTATAAGACCCATCCACACTTTGCTCACCACGATTATTATATTGCTGCTATGTATTTATATTTTCAGAAATTTATCCTTTAATCACATCTTTAGAAGAATTTATGTGTTCACCTTGATACACGTGTATTTACATTCCGAGGAATCCACTTTATAACCACACACCCTGGATAATTTACTCATTTTTTACCAATACTAGCACTTCGATACTAGCACATGCACACTAAAATTACGATTTTACAATTTTAGATTTTCTTTACCTGACACAATAATAGCACCTTATGCACCTATATGCAAAAGTGTCCCTCTACGTCTGTAGTACTCCTATTAGGGTAACCCATTTTTGCACATCAATCAGCAATATTTCAAAGAAGTAAGGATAGGGTTAAGATACCCAAAGGGAAGGACACATATGCACTTTAAAATAGGGGATCAAAGATTATTACCCCACCTTAACATATGTACACAGGACACCAGGGATATATCTATCTCCCATTACTCAGACAGCGCCACATCCAAGCACCACCCCTTTCAATATCACTTCCCACCTACGGGAGGGAATCTTTGGAGGGCAGCAGTCTCACACCCAAATCCATAAGCGCGGTACACACCCTTAATTTATCAGATGGCATCACCTGGCCAGCCGGCCAGCAACTCTTCTTCAGTGCTGTTCTTCCACAGGAAAACTTGGGTAACCACCGCCAACTTGCAGCAAGTCACCGTGGGCAACCAAATTGTAACTGGTTTCTGGGGCACAGGAGCTGAAGTGAGTCTGATCTGACCAGAGGTGATAGAAAGAAGGGACATCATACCTGGGAAGTTTTTTACCCTCACCGGAGTTGGGGGGACCCACTCACGAGTACCCCGTGCCCATGTTTTTATTGACTGGGGTACTGGGAGTGGAATGCGAGAGGTGGGAGTCTTGGACGAGATCCCCACAGGCGTTCTGTTGGGCACTGACGTAGGCACCCTTGTGTCGTACTATGCCTCGGCTAAGAGCACCCAGGATGCTCCCACAGAACTCTCTGGACATACCAAGGTGCTGTTTACAGATGTTGTGGTAATATCTGGGAAACCTATAGATGGACAGAGGGAGGGGTGGAGTTGAGGCGCAGGGCTCTCCTTTGGCTAAGCAAGGAGAGGAAGTTCCCCTGCATGTGCCAATATCAGATGCTTGTGCAGTTGATGATAACAATGTCATTACTGAATGTAATTATGTTTTGTCTTTATTGAAGGTCACCTACAATGCTGAACCGGGCAGGAGACACCGTCTCTGGCTGCAGAGCCAAAGAGTGGCCCAGATGGTCCATTTCTGTGTTCTGACACAGGGAACTAAACCGCTGCTCATTGTGTCCAGTCAACCTAAGAGGCATGGGTTGAAGGTATCACCTGAACTTAGATTCCTTAATGGTAAATTTGCACGATAATCCCATCCTAAGATATGTTTTTTTTTACTGCGAATTGCATATTAGGGAAGATTGTTATTCCATGGTCTGCCCTGGACAGCCCACAGGCCCTCCTCACCCATGTGAGTGGTCAGAGGCATTTACACCCAGAGAAAAAGGGAATGCAAAGGACATTTCTCAGTTCTCACCTTACCTTCAAAGAACGAACATCCGAGAACCCATGGAATCATCATTGAATCTCTGATTGATCACGGACATTTAAGTTCAAGTAAGTTTCCCCTTCCATTCTGTTTTATCTCTTTGCTGCTATATATATATTATGTCTCTTATTGCTTTGTAGCATAATTTTTCTGTAAATATTTTACTGCACCAAACTTGGCCTTTTCATTATTAAACCTTATTTTGAAAAGTGTTAATCTTGTCTAGAGATGAGCGAACTTCTAGAAGTCCGGGTTCTGCTGGTTCGGCCGAACTTCGGGACAAAGTCCGGGTTCGGGTCCGGACAGAACCCGAACTTTGTCCCGGACCCCGAACCCCATTGAAATCAATGGGGACACAGACTTTTAGGCACAAAAAAGGCTGTAAAATAGTCCCGGAAGGTCCTAGAGGTCTGCAAAAGGAAGGAAATGTGGGTAAGGGTGGGACAAGTGACCTAAAAAGAAATGGGGACAGGGAAATAACTTTAAATAGTTAAAAAAAAATAAAAACATAAAAATTGCAAAAATGGAGATCATCTTCAAAATGGGTCTGAAAAGTATTACTTAACATTAGAGGCCATAGAACTGTTCTAAAATCATCTTCAAACTGTGTCAAAAAAGTATAAATAAGCCGGGAGTACCCATATCACTGTTCTGCAAAATGTGTGTGTCACTTTAAATGAAACCGGGAATCAGTGCACATCTGTTCTGCACACTTCTTTAAAGTCTGTGTGCCACTTTAAATGAAACCGGGAATCAGTGCACATCTGTTCTGCACAATTCTTTAAAGTCTGTGTGTCACTTTAAATGAAACCGGGAATCAGTGCACATCTGTTCTGCACAATTATTTAAAGTCTGTGTGTCACTTTAAATGAAACCGTCAATCAGTGCACATCTGTTCTGCAAAATTCTTTCAAGTCTGTGTGTCACTTTAAATGAAACCGTCAATCAGTGCACATCTGTTCTGCAAAATTCTTTCAGGTCTGTGTGTCACTTTAATTATAGCCGCTAATCAGTGCACATCTGTTCTTCACACTTCTGTTTAGTCTGTGTCACTTTTATTAGAGCCGCTAATCAGTGCACATCTGTTCTTCTGAAATTTCTTAACACGTCTTGTC
>BLSH010056541.1:777365-793547 GCA_018402905.1 Glandirana rugosa | reverse complement strand
CATATATATATATATTCTCATATATAGGGGTGTATAAGAAAAAGAAAAATAATAATAAACATAATAATAAACATAGAGATGTAGATATAAAGTTGGAGGTTTAAGAATTAAAAATTAAAATAAAGATAAAATTTAAAATACAGATTAAATATGAATATAATTGATTTTTTAAAAACATTAAATATTATCTGCGTGTGAATAACAGGCATATAAAATTAGGTATCATAAGTCCATATGTCCAAATGTTAAGAGCAAACCATATGTATAGAGACAAAAAAAAAAAAAAAATCAGTAGGGATGCGTGGTCATGCTGATGTATGGTCATTTGGAGCTACGAGGATGAAGCCAGGAGGGAGTGTGATGGTAAATATACAGTACGCACATAGGGACATGAAATGTATGTAAGAATGGGACCAGGTTATGGGTATGTCCCCATAATTGTGAGTATGAATCTGCAGATTCTCAGGAAGAAGAATAACCATTAGATTACAGTGTTGACTTCTAATTCTTCATTCATGCCCAGAGGTGCAAAACAGTTCAGGGTAAAAATCCAAAAGGTTTCCCGACTGCATAGCCTCCGGAAACGTTCTGCCGGTGGGTAGGTGTCAGGGATGGACTCGATTTTACAGTGCCTAACAACAAACTGCAGCTCCACTGCCAGAGATTGCACCACTAAAGGCATTACTGTATGTGGTGCTACTGTTAAGGACTAAAGGGAGGGAAAGGGCTGTAGTTTCATCCAATACCTGCTTGATGGGGAAGCCCTGTGTATGCAGCATGATCTCTAAACAGGCCTCATGAAGACACATCAGGATAATTGAGAGTGGTGAGAAGCCCTTCGACCACTTGGCTATTACTGACTCTACTGATGCTATTGCTGTTTGTGGAGAGTCGCCCATGCACCCAGTGGCATCAGGAGGGGGGAGCTGAGGGGGCTGGGGCCCCGAATGGGTCCCCAAAAAAGCCTGGGTCTTGGGCATGCATAACTGCATTGTAAGCCCCGAGTGGCCGCGGATCGATCCGAGCGTGGCCGAGTGAGTGACACAAAGTCCTGCCTCCTGGACCCGGCAGTGCCTATGATGGACGTCACAGTGGTCCAATGCCGGGACTGCAGGACATGTGACATCTATCACAGGTCAGGGTACAGGGGAATGACACTGTGGCCACACTTGGAGATACCTGCTCGCTCTGTGTAAATGGGTGGGCGGGGGCGACTCTCCTATCCTGACTGCCTGGTGGCTGCAGGGTTGCCTATTGAATGGTGATGACTGATGAGGAATGGGCGCACCGCACAATACTGAGGTAAGGCTGCGTTAAGGTAGGTCAGTATATGTGTCAGGTAGGTCAGTGGAGGTTTAATGTTGATAAATGTAAAGTTATGCACTTGGGGGCTAAGAATATGCATGCATCGTACATACTAGGGGGAGTACAACTAGGGGAATCCATAGTGGAGAAGGATCTGGGGGTTTTGGTAGATCATAAGCTTAATAATGGCATGCAATGCCAAGCTGCGGTTTCCAAAGCAAGCAAAATCCTTTCTTGTATTAAGAGAGGTATGGACTCCAGAGATAGAGACATTATTTTGCCCCTGTACAAATCATTAGTAAGACCTCATCTGGAATATGCAGTTCAGTTTTGGGCACAAGTTCTCAAAAAGGATATCGGGGAAATGGAGAAAGTGCAGAGAAGGGCAACCAAACTAATAAGAGGCATGGAGGAGCTCAGCTATGAGGAAAGATTAGAGGATCTGAATTTATTCTCTCTTGAGAAGAGGAGATTAAGAGGGTATATGATCAACATGTACAAATATATAAGTGGTCCATATAGTGAACTTGGTGTTGAGTTATTTGCTTTAAGGTCATCAAAAAGGACAAGGGGGCACTCTTTACGTCTAGAGGAAAAAAGATTTCATCTCCAAATACGGAAAGGTTTCTTCACAGTAAGAGCTGTGAAAATGTGGAATAGACTCCCCCCAGAGGTGGTTTTGGCCAGCACGGTTGATTGCTTTAAAAAAGGCCTGGATTCTTTCCTTAATGTAAATAATATAACTGGGTACTAACATTTTTAGGTAAAGTTGATCCAGGGTGAATCCGATTGCCTCTCGGGGAATCAGGAAGGAATTTTTTCCCCCGTCATAGCAAATTGGATCATGCTTTGCTGGGGTTTTTTTTCCTTCCTCTGGATCAACTGTGGGTGAAGGATTGTATATGGGATTATTTGGTTATATATATATACATTTTTTTTTGGTTGAACTAGATGGACTTGTATCTTTTTTCAACCTGACTAACTATGTAACTATATGTAAGTGTAGGTCAGTGTATGTGTCAGGTAGGTCAGTGTATGTGTCAGGTAGGTCAGTGTAGGTGTCAGGTAGGTCAGTGTATGTGTCAGGTAGGTCAGTGTAGGTGTCAGGTAGGTCAGTGTAGGTGTCAGGTAGGTCAGTGTATGTGTCAGGTAGGTGAGTGTATGTGTCAGGTAGGTCGGTGTATGTGTTAGGTACCCTCCCTCCCATCCATCACCACCCCCATTCCGCAATCCACCCCCCGCCCCCGCCCCCGCCATCCACCACCCTCTCCCCCAATGACAGGCTTGCTTGGGCTGAAGTCTTTTTCCCACTTAGCAATGCCCCTGCTTGCACCCTTTACTTTTTTCCTATCAGGTTATAAATAGTCTTGTGTGAGAGAGTTAGTGTTCCAATGGGAAATCCAGGGCTCCAGTGCTGAGTAATTGTATTATGACCCACAGGCAAGTGTTTTCTTTAAAGAGGTTCTAAAGGCAAAAGGTTTTTAACTTAATGCATGACTGTTAAGCATAGGCATAAATACATTACCATTTAACCACAGACCTTGCACCTTCATAACAAAAAAACGGGAAACTGTTGTTGATTGGAAGGGCGAGACCACAGTTTTATTTATCAATTCTCTTTACAAATTCAATGAATGACTCCCACATAAACATACGTTTCCAGCTAATCAATGTGCCAGTAACAGCGGAGCTGTGAGCACGTAATACAACAACATACCTAAATGCCTGTCCTTAACATCAGTTAAGGACAGGCACTCAACACCCAACTCTTAGGTGATTAACCAGATCATCTGTATCTGGCAAGGTGACAATCCACCAAAGAGGACTATCTTCCGCAGGTGGTATTATACCCCCCACCAAGTCCACCCACCTAAGAGCCTAAAGTTTAACCCTGGACTAGGAGATGCCATGTTTATAGCCAGTCAAGGGCCCCCTTTCCTAGCATGGAGGTAAGGTAAAAAGCCTTCCAATACCAGTTCTCCCCTCCCTAAACACTTACCTAATGAGTCCTGTCTCGATCCAGAGCTGTGCCCGGCTGCAAACCTGCTAAACTCTCTTCTTATTCTCACAGGACACACAGGCAGCAGCGGGAGCCATTGGCTCCTGCTGCTGTCAGTTAAATAATGTGAGGATGGAGTGGAGGGCATGGCTGAGCCACACTTTGTGTTTCTATAGATGCACTCAGTCAGGCCCAGGAGTGTGTTTACATGGGTGCCCCCTCGGGGAATAGTTAAGGGGCCACTCTGTGCAATACCATTGCACAGAGCAGATAAGTATATAACATCTTTTTGTATTTTAGTTTAAAACAAATACGCCTTTACAATCACTTCTCAGTCAGGTCACCTAGTTAGCGGTTCAGATTTGTGTAATGTCTCTCTTGATACAATTGTGTGCTGCTTTATTGAGTTTGTAGCTGAGTACGGTCTGCTCTGTGAACTCTTCTCCCTGCTGACCCCCCCTGCTGAAAAGTGGCAGAGGGAATGCTGTCAGTTTTCTTTCTCATTTGCAGGCTGTGCTGTGACTGTGTGTGTTTTCTGCTCACTCCTGCACTGCCCCTTCTCAGAGGGAACTTGTTGGGCAGAAACTGTGGATGATCGGGATTGTAGTTCTTAAAGGGGCGCTGCACCGTACTTGTTAATGGAGGCTAACAGGCTGTGGACTTCAATTCCCACAAATCTTTGCACCTGGAGTTGGAGAAGCTTCACTGTTTTCCCAGGAAAATTGATCCAGATCTGGGCAGTCCTGGGAAGAGAGCAATGGGGACAGATCTGTTGTCAGGTTCTGTACCTCACATCTGAGCGACTGAAGCCATTAGAAAGGAGCTAAAAACCCAACAATTACCATTATTCAGGCGCTATATAGTAGACAATAAAAAACATGATTTAATAATATAATTATAAAACATGAAATGTCCACCCGTGGCTGTGAGGAACACTTGACACACCAAGGAGGTGCCAATAGAAGGAAAACAAAGCAAAAGGCTTACGTAGCGCTGGGGGATCTGAAGCTGTGTGACCAGATGAGCAAGTAACACTGCTGGCAATGACCATCTATGTCATTTACCAATCAGTCTTCATACATTTCTTTTTATGACTAACTTTTTAATACATTTTATATGGTTACTTATACTTGAATCACAATCGTACTGTTACATTAATCTCTGTGGGCAGAGGCGTAACTAAAACCTTCAGGGCCCCGGTGCAAGAAATTATGAAGGGCCCCCCCTGACCCCAGGCCAGGGCCTTTCCCTCTTCTCGCTGATCCTGGGGCCCTTTACTCCTATCACGGGTCTCTTTATTACAGTGCCGCAGTTGCACCCTTTCACAAGGTCTGCCATCTTCGGGCCTCTCCATGGTGGTTAAATGCCAGGGCCCATTCATAATTGAAACCTTTGCAATCCTGATAGTTCCCTCACTGGTGTCAATAGTTTTTAGTTTTTATTTTAATTTTATTATTTTTTTACCATTTCATTTTATTTCTTTTACAATTTTATTTTTATTATTTTTTGCAATTTTTTTTAGAAGCTCTGTTGGGGGGCTTTGATAAGATATCAGGGCTCTAAACAAACCTCGGCCCTCAATCTCCATCTGTGTAGCCTCAGCTGCACAGAATGAATGGACAGGAATACTTGAGTACTGAGCCTCCCATTCATACAGAAAATGGAAGTATAGTAAAAACAGTTTACTGTGCTTCAGTTATGAATTCGTACCAATCACTGACTCTGTCCATTCAGAAAAGGAAGGAGCCGGTAAATGAAAAATTTACGGACCCATTCCCATCTCTCCACCATGACACGTCTTCTACAGCAGCTGGCAGGAGAGAGGGGGGGGGCAGCAGCTCTGTGTGGGGGACCAGGAAAGCACATAGGGACCCGGGGAACAGCAGAAGACAAGTGAACTGGATAGGAGGAGCGGCGGGGGCAGCATATAGAGGAACCAATCTCCTCCATTAGGAGGAAAATGGAGGAGATTGGTTCCTCTAAATGCCGCCCCCGCCATCCCTCCTATCCAGGTGTGCAATGGAGGCACACGGGCCGCCTGGAGCATGGGGCCCAGTTGCAATCGCAACCCCTATCATTATGCCCCTGTCTGTGAGACTACTAGCATCAGCCAGCTGTGTTACCTGCTCATCTGGTCACACAGCTTTAGATCCCCCGGTGCTATGTATTGAGGATAGTCATGTTGTTTAGAGAGGAACTGAGTACCTGTTGCCATTCTTGGTTCTCCACGTTAGGGAGAGGGGACGGATCTGCACCTGAGCCTGCTGGGTCTGCCTTCAGAGACTGAGTTTAGTGAGAGAATGATTGCCTCTTCAGGATCTGAGCTGAGAGACTGCAGCTTTCCACATCCGTGATGACGCTCTATGTGGAGAGCGAAACGTGTTGACGTAATTTCCGGTCCTTCGCACTCAAAGACGTCACTTCCGCCCGCGGTGGAACGCACGCTGGAGCAGACGCTAATAGATCCCTGTGATTATGCGAGTTGTCTTGTATTTCCTGTGAGTAGTTTTTTATACTTGCGCAAATAAAACAGTTTTACAGTACTTCACTATGAGGCTCTTTCTATCTCTCTGAGAAAATGTGGAAATGTCTTATCATCTTGGTCTGGAAAAGCCATCTCTTCTGTGGGTCACGATCCTGCCACCACCAGTACCCAGTCTGTTTGACCCCTAGACTGAAAAGCTAGGGGTCCATTACCTCTGGTGAGTGGGGCTACATGCGGGGGCCGGCACTGAGCACTTTTTGGAGCATCATTATTTAACCTAAAAAGCACTGCAATCACTTTATTGATTACTAATATGCACATATGCATTATGATGGACTATTATTGAAAATCATTAGATTTATTTCACTGTGGACATCATCACTATGATAAGGATTGTTTTCACAGATTCACACAGATTATCATGTGATTATATATGATTATGATGTATAGATTAACATGATTTATTATTAGAGGGGTGGCGCAGCTGGTTTTGTATTTCAGCTTTAATAAGAGTCCTTAGGGAACTGTGAGCAGCAGCAGCCTCCTGTCTAAACCCACTATTGGTCCCTATTAGTGGGAACATTTTTGGGTTTTTAGGCATATACAAATTTCACCATATTTTTAGCGCGGATTATTTTGTACACTAGTTTGAAGAATCGTGGCAGAATAGAGGATCCATCATTAACAGTAGCTCCTGCGGGGGTAAACGCTACAAGTTGTATTATCATTATTGGTTGTTCCATTCATTTTCTTCTTTGCAGGGCTTTTGCCTGTTCATTAAAGCCCGTTTAAAGCCACAGGTGTGTCAGGGAGTGTGGTGCTTCTTTCAGAGTTGTGGGCACTGGGAACAGGGGACTTGTAGAAATAGGGGCCCCTTTGGGGTTGAGCACTACACTAGTAGTGGCAATCATCTTCTCTCCACACACTCGTGGTCTTTCTGGGCCCTTATCCACCATGAGTTCCATAGCAGCCTCCTGGGCTGCAATAGTTGTAGCAGACGTGCTAGGACCCTGGTCAACTATTTATCTCCTAGCTTCTACCAGTCACCGACTAGAACAGGCACCTGGCTCAGCAATTTTGGCTTCTATGCCTGTGGGCTTAGCACATAACGCTACCATGACAAACATAATAAAGAACATTTGTTAGAGATTTCATTAATTGCAGCACCAGAAATGTAGTTGATGTGATTTTTATGTAGCATCTGTAAGTTACAATATGTTGGCTGCATTACTAGACCTCTGCAAACTAGAATTAGTGAGCATTATAATGGGGCAGCACATGCCAAAGAAAATAATTTGTCTAATGTATCGAAGCAATTTAAAATGCCACAGTGCAAATATGAATTCTTTTTCTTTCTGTGCAGTCCAGAGAGTGAAACAATCCATACGTGGTGGGGATTTGCACAGTAAATCACTGGAATATAAAGTCTGGTGGATGTTTTCCTTGGGGACTAGGATTCCAGCAGGCCTTAACTTTAGGTGGGATTTGGACTTTTTCCTCAAATGATTGAAGAACACAGTGCAACATAGCTATACAAACCCTTTTTTATTTTACAATGTTGTAAATTTTAAATTTGATTTATTTTTTCACTGTGCTCAAACATCTCTGCACAGACATTTTTTCCCCAGACATGTACTAAGTTATCTAATCCATGTTATATTGTTTACCCTAATATATGTGCAGGTATTGAATGCTTTATCAATCATATTATGTAAATATACTCTAATGTATCAGGAAATGAATAAAGATATATATATATACCTATAAACTGTCACCACCTTATTGTAAAAGTGTTACGTGCAAGTGCACCCTCACAATTATGTAAATATTTTATTATATCTATAACTATGTACAGCTTGTATAACAGTGTAAATTTGCTGTCCCCTCAAAATAACTCAGCACACATCCATTGATGTCTAAACTGCTGACAACAAAAGTGAGTACACCCCGAAGTGAAAATTTCCAAATTGGGCCCAATTAGCCATTTTGCCTCCCCGGTGTCATGTGACTTGTTAATGTTACAAAGTCTCAGGTGTGAATAGGGAGCAGGTGTGTTAAATTTGGTGTTATCGCTCTCACTCTCTCATACTGGTCACTGGAAGTTCAACATGGCACCTCATGGCAAAGAACTCTCTGAGGAGCTGAAAAAAGAATTGTTGAGCTAGATAAAGATGGCCTAGGCTACAAGAAGATTGCCAAGACCCTGAAACTAAGCTGCAGTGCGGTGGCCAAGACCATATAGCAGTTTAACAAGGCAGGTTCCACTCAGAACAGGCCTCGCCATGGTCGACCAAAGAAGCTGAGTGCACATGCTCTGCATCATATCCAGAGGCTGTCTTTGGGAAATAGATGTTTGAGTGCTGCCAGCATTGTTGCAGAGGTTGAAGGGGTGGGGGGTCAGCCTGTCATTGCTCAGACCATATGCTGCACACTGCATCAAATTGGTCTGCATGGCTGTCGTCGCAGAAGGAAGCTTCTTTTAAAGATGAATCACAAGAAATCCCGCAAACAGTTTGCTGAAGACAAGCAGACTAAGAACATGGATTGCTGGAACCATGTCCTATGGTCTGATGAGACTAAGATAAACTTATTAGGTTCAGAGTGTGTCAAGCGTGTGTGGGAGCAACCAGGTGAGGAGTACAAAGACAAGTGTGTCTTGCCTACAGTCAAGCATGGTGGTGGGAATGTCATGGTCTGGGCAGGGGCATATCATGAAATGAGTGGGCCCATGTGCAAGATCAAGATTGGGCCCCAGGAAGCAACAAAGGAATGCTGCGTGCGCCCCAGCAAAGAGTAAATTGCACTAAAAATTGTGCTGCAGGGAGAGGAATGCAACGTGTATGGAAGTGGGTAGTATGTGCAGGGAGAGGAGTGTGGAATGTATAATGGTGGGATGTGCAGGGAGAGAGGTTTGGAGTGTATGGCAGTGGGTAGTATGTGCAGGCAGAGGGATGTGGGGTGTATGGCGGTGGGTGGGATGTGCAAGGAGAGGGGTGTGGAGTGTATGGCGGTGGGTGGGATGTGCAGGGGGAGGGGTTTGGAGTGTATTGCGGTGGGTGGGATGTGCAGGGAGAGGGGTGTGGGGTGTATGGAGGTGGTTGGGATGTGCAGGGAGGGGTGTGCGGAGTATTTGGCGGTGGGTAGTATGTGCAGGGAGAGGAGAGTGGAGTGTATAGTGGTGGGTGGGATGTGCAGGGAGAGGGGTGTGGAGTGCATGGTGGTGGGTAGTATGTGCAAGCAGAAGGGTGTGGGGTGTATGGCGGTGGGTCGTACGTGCAGGATGGTGTCAGTAGGGCAGTGGACGGTGTCAGTAGTTCTTATTATTTTGTTTATTTCTTTTTTTTTACAATTTCATTTTTTTAGTATTTTTTCATATTTTCAAAATGCTTTTTGGGGGACAGTGAATGGTGTCAGTAGAGCAAGGCATAGTGTCAAAGATTGGGGGTCCTGGTGCTTAGTGGGGGGAGATTGGGGGTCCTGGTGCTTAATGGGGAGATGTGAGTCCTTGTGCTTAGTGGGGAGATTGGGGGGCACTGCTAGTCAGTGGGGGGGGGGGGGTACTGGTGCTCCTTACCTGGCTGCTTAATCCATCTGGAATCCTGTGTAGAAGAATCATCCCCTCTCTTACTTTTCTTCTGGGACAATTTCCCTCGTCTGAAGGGATCCCGGGGATGCTAGTTCAGTGATAGCTCACTTATCTGCTGGCTCTGTCTGATGACTCATCTATAGCAGATCCCAGCAGAGGGAGATTACTGGTCTATGAAGTCACTGCACGGGCATCCCCAGCATCCCTCCGGTAGTTCCAGCCCGGCTACAGGAAAGTGACCCCTTCCTTCAGTATGGCTCCTGTGGCCCTCTGGATGAATGATGGGCCCCCACCGCTGCCCCGATTATCCCTGACAACCCTGGACTTATCATCCATGTGTGCAGGGTGAGTCAGGTCACAATGGGCCCCCCCCCTCAGAGGTCCGTGTGCAGTGAACACTCTGCACATATGGATGAGACGCCACTGGGTCTGGGGCTGCATGAGTGCTGCCGGCACTGGGGAACTACAGTTCATTGAGGGACCATGAATGCTAACATGTACTGTGACATACTGAAGCAGATCATGATGCCCTCTCTTTGGAGACTGGGCCGCAGGGCAGTATTCCAACATGATAATGACCCCAAACACTCCTCCAAGATAACCACTGCCTTGCTAAAGAAGCTGAGGGTAAAGGTGATGGACTGGCCAAGCATGTCTCCAAACCTAAACCCTATTGAGCATCTGTGGGGCATCTTCAAACGGAAGGTGGAGGAGTGCAAGGTCTCTAACATCCACCAGCTCCATGATGTCATCATGGAAGAGTGGAAGAGGACTCCAGTGGCAACCGGTGAAGCTCTGGTGAACTCCATGCCCAAGAGGGTTAAGGCAGTGCTGGAAAATAATGGTGGCCACACAAAATATTTACACTCTGGGCTCAATTTGGACATTTTCACTTAGGGGTGTCCTCACTTTTGTTGCCAGCGGTTTAGACATTAATGACTGCACATTGAGTTATTTTGAGGGGACAGCAAATTTACACAGTTATACAAGCTGAACATTCACTACTTTACATTGTAGCAAAGTGTCATTTCTTCAGTGTTGCCGCATGAAAAGATATAATAAAATATTTACAAAAATGTGAGGGGTGTACTCACTTTTGTAAGATACTGTATATGTACCTATACCCTCAGAGAATGTTCAAATGTACAATGCAATTATCAAGTATTAGCATAATACGACATTCATAACTCCATCGGTCAAAAGATTAAATTATAGTATATATATCAACTTGTAAAACTTTCACCACCTTATTATAAAAGTGCTAAGTGCAAGTGCAAAAAATATATATAACATTATCCTAAAAAAAAGTGCAAATGTGCAATGCAATTGACAGGTGTTAACATAATACATCAATCATTCAAAAATAAATAAAGTATAAGTCCAAAAAGTTCATATTAGAAAAAGTCTTCTAGTTATAGGTTTAAAGTGCAATAAGTGCTGCAACTTACACTTAGCACTTTTATAATAAGGTGGTAAAAGTTTCATAAGTTGATATATATATATATATACTATAATTTAATCTTTTTACTGATGGAGTTATGAATGTCGTATTATGCTAATACTTGATAATTGCATTGTACATTTGCACTTTCTCTGCGGGTATAGGCACATGTATACTGTGTATATATATATATATATATTTTTTTTACACTTGCACATAGCACTTTTACAATAAGTTTATAGGTTGATTTTTATATATATATATTATTCATTTCTTGCCGCATTAGAGCAGGGATGTCAAACTGGCGGCCTCCAGCTGTTGCGGAACTACAAGTCCCATTATGTGCCTCTGCCTGTGAGAGTCATGCTTGTAACTGTCAGCCTTGCAATGCCTCATGGGAATTGTAGTTCCGCAACAGCTGGAGGGCCGTCAGTTTGACACCAGTGCATTAGAGTATATTTACATTAGAAGCGCCAATTCCATTCACCCATTATTTCATTCATTTTGACCATCCACCTTTTTGGTGGTTGGTCTATGTGGAGGCAGCAGCTATTAGAATTCCTTAGTCCATAGCACTAAATCATTTTATTTTGTTTTTCTTTATCCCCTTAATAACCAGGCAATTGTTTGCGATATGGCACTGCATCGCTTTAACTGACAATTGTGTGGACGTGCGACGTTGTACCCAAACAAAATTGATGTCCTTTTTTCCCCACAAATAGAGCTTTCTTTTGCTGGTATTTGATCCCCTCTGTGGTTTTTATTTTTGTGCTGTAAACTAAAAAAGGCAACAATTTTGAAAAAAATATGTACTGTCCATGAGACTTTTTTTATTCACACTAACATACAATTTTTCAGGACAAGCTTTCAGGGTGTGTCCCTTTCTAGTACTGTACTCAATTTTCTCTGTCACAATTGCACTAATACGGCTACAATCACCTCAAGCATGATGAAAAAAAAAACATATAATTTTAACTTTTTGCTATAATACATATCCAAAAAATAAAAATAAAACACAAATGTATTCTTCAGTTTAGGCCAACATATATTCTTCTACATATTTTTGGTAAAAAAAAAATCGCAATAAGCGTATATTGATTGGTTTGCACAAAAGTTTTAGCGTCTACAAAATAGGGGATAAATTTAGGGACTTATATATTTTTTAATGTTTTTACCGGTAATGGTAGCGAGCTGCCTGAACTTTTAGTGGGACCGTGACATTGCAGCGGACAAATCTGACCCCAAGTGACACTATTTGGGGACCAGTGACATTATTACATTGATCAGTGCTATAAAATGCACTGATTAATGTGTAAATTACATAGGGAAGGGGTTAACACTAGGGGACGATCAAGGGGTTAACTGTGTTCCCTGGGTGTGTTCTAGCTGTGTGGGGGCTGGGCTTACGGGAACACCACAGAGATCGCTGTTCCCAATCACTGGGAACAGCAGATCTCTTTGATGTCCTCTGTCAGAACGGGGATCCGCCTGGTTTACATAGACAGATCCCTGTTCTGCCTCTGTGTACTGTGATCACGGGTCACTGGGGGACTCCAAGCTCGCAGGACCCATGGGCGTGCTCCTGCGGCGTGCAGCAGGCGTGTGCGCGCCACCAGTTGCGCGCGCGTCCACAGTGTCACATGCACGGACCGCCTTATGGTTACAGCAGTTCGCACAGGAGAGCCAACCTGCCACCGTATATATACAGCGGCTGGTCGGCAAGTGGTTAAACAACCATGCTGATTGCACTACCTTTTAACATTATTCCTTTAGGACCCAGTGTTTTCCCTTCTCCCCTCCCGCCTGAGATCACACTCATACATAGGGTACACTCCTGAGAGATAATGAGGTAATTAGCCCTCTTTATGCCTGAGAAGAGGGTGGAGTTTTGTATCTTTTTCTCTATAAATGTTTTTATTATTTAATTGTAAATTTGCTATGACTAAGGCTCCTGCCGAAACGCGTCAACTGTTTTCTTTTTAATGCTCATACATAGCCAATTAATTTTTGCAACAAGGACTTTGGAATTGCCGGCTCTTCTCTCTTATAAGCTGTAGCTGCATACCTGAACAAAATAGTGTTGCTTTACCAGAAGCAAACACTACGTAAGACTGTTGAATCTGATATAATGGATAGCAGAAAAAACAAGAGGTATGTAAGCTGTTTGTCTATAACACAGGTGCAGTGCTTTCTTATTTCCATTAACAGTTTAATTTTTTTTATTCATCTGATTCATTTACTTCTTACTATCAAGGGTTAGACAGAAACATCTGCAATGCTCTGTCCAAGCACTTTGTAGCTGATTAAGTTAAAAAAAAGAAAACAAATGAATTCAAGACCTTTTAATGAAAATGTATGCAGTCCCAAATGCTTGTGGTCAGAAGGTGGTCTATTACAAACATTTTCTTCCCTCTCCTTTTCTTTTTTTTTTTTTTTTTCATGGACAATGGCAAATTCATCAAAATGTACCAAAACATGTTAGAGTTCACCATAATTCTCCAAAACAATGTGCCAAAAGGGGATGGGAATCACTTCAGGTTTGCACATGGAAACCTTGGATTTTAAAGGTTTGGCTTTAAAAAAAAATAGCAAAGATGTCATATTACCTGCTCTGTGCAGTGGTCTTTCACAGAGCAGCCCTGATCCTCTTCTTCTTGGGTTCCCCATCGGTGCTCCTAGCTCCTCCCCCTTGATCAGTGCCCCCAGCAGCAAGCCACTTGGTGTGTGCTTGGTCCCGAGCTCTGCTCTATCCAGAAAAACGCATTTCAAAAAAGTTATAAATTGATTTGCATTTTAATTAGTGAAATAAGTATTTGACCCCTTCGCAAAACATGACTTAGTACTTGGTGGCAAAAACCTTGTTAGCAATCAAAGAGGTCAGACGTTTCTTGTAGTTGGCCACCAGGTTTGCACACATCTCAGGAGGGATTTTGTTCCATTTCTCTTTGCAGATCCTCTCCAAGTCATTAAGGTTTCGTGGTTGACATTTGGTAACATTCAGCTCCTTCCACGTATTTTCCATGGGATTAAGATCTGGAGACTGGTTAGGCCACTCCAGGACCTTAATGTTCTTCTTCTTGAGCCACTTCTTTATTGCCTTGGCCGTGTGTTTTGGGTTGTTGTCATGCTGGAATACCCATCCACGACCCATTTTCAATGCCCTGGCTGAGGGGAGGAGGTTCTCATCCAAGATTCAAGGGTACATGGCCCTGTCCATCATCCCTTTGATGCAGTGAAGTTGTCCTGTCCCCTTAGCAGAAAAACACCCCAAAGCATAATGTGCTAAATTTATGAACACATTTGATTTTTTTTAATGTTTCATGGGATAAAGAAAGCTCTATTTGTGGGGAAAAAAATGACATAAATGTTATTTTGGTATAGCTTTGCATGACCTCGCAATTGTCTGTTAAAATAACGCAGTGCTCATTTGCAAAAAATGGCCTGGTCATGAAGGGGGGTAAATCTTCCGGAGGTTAAGTGGATAAAGTAACATACATTAAAAAGTCCCTCATCTGTGCTCCAATCCCTTTCACTTCATGTGCAGTACCAATCCATTCTGTGCTGCATAAAGTCCACACTGAAATAAATCTGTGACAACCTTGTTTCACTATGCATCACAGCACTCTCTTGTACCTAGTGTGCTTCCACTCCAGATCACTCACAACTGTGCAGAACTTCACTCACCCTTTTTCCTTGACCTAAATGAATATATACAGTATGTCACAAAAGTGAGTACACCCCTCACATTTTTGTAAATATTTTATTATATCTTTTCATGTGACAACACTGAAGAAATGACACTTTGCTACAATGTAAAGTAGTGAGTGTACAGCTTGTATAACAGTGTAAATTTGCTGTCCCCGCAAAATAACTCAACACACAGCCATTAATGTCTAAACCGCCTGCAACAAAAGTGAGTGCACCCCTAAGTGAAAATGTCCAAATTGGTCAATATTTTGTGTGGTCACCATTATTTTCCAGCACTGCCTTAACCCTCTTGGGCATGGAGTTCACCAGAGCTTCACAGATTGCCACTGGAGTCCTCTTCCACTCCTTCATGACGACATCACAGAGCTGGTGGATGTTAGAGACCTTGCGCTCCTCCATCTTCCATATGAGGATGCCCCACAGATGCTCAATAGGGTTTAGGTCTGGAGACATGCTTGGCCAGTCCATCACCTTTACAGTTAGCTTAAATAGGGAATGGTATGGACTGTCCCAGTAACAGGACATTGCATGATTGTGAAGCATGGACTATTTCGACACCCAAGGATTACACAGAAGTTAAATAAATATATAACAATTTATTGAAAAAATGAATGTGCATATAAACACAACAATACACTACAAAACATATAGTAAAATCAAAAATTGCAGCCCCTACAGATGATTGAGGCTTTGCTTGTGGCTCTCTGGTATATCCAGAGGCTTTGTAGATCTCAATACGTTCTCTGTGTTCTCTACCGGTTTTGCGGGAAATTCCGCTTCCTCAGCAGATTAGAATAAGAGAGATCTAAAGGATTTAGATACAATGCAACATCATAATACACAATCATAAGATACAAAAAATACCAAGGAATAGAAAAGGGAACACAAAAGTGGGGATGTGTGCTCGTCATAATCTAGTGGTGTAGATGGAAACCAATACCAATGAAAGTCAGGGAGAAATAGGGAGAATTGGAAAAACATCTAAAATCAGGGGCCTGAAACCCACCTAAAATGGTGACGACGGCCAGTCTAGCCACACTGGGGACTGTATACAGCAGTGGCAGCTGGTGTATAAGGGGCGCTTGGGCGCTGCCTCCCAGCCGGCTAAAGAAAAAAAAAAAAGTCAGCCTGGCCCTCCTGCAGGTGGCGCCGGTACATTGACTTTTTTTTTTCCGGCTCCTTGGCTGTCACCTGACAGCCAAGTAGTGAGCCTATTGGTCAGCCATTAAAAGCTATGTGGGTGCGCTGAACAGCCGCACACACATAGCTTGATTGGCTGCCCTGAGCCTCCGGCACAGTGTGATTGGATGCCTGCCTGCCTATTGGTTGGGGTAAGTTGGGGTGACTTGTCCTGACCTCGGGGGGGGGGGGTGTGTCTCTGCAATGTACCCCACCTGTGTCACTGGCTGCATAACTGCCCCCACCTGTGTCACTGGGGCTGCAAACTGCCCCCACCTGTGTCACTGGCTGCATAACTGTCCCATCTGTGTCACTGGCGGAAACTGCCCCCACCTGTGTCACTGGCTGCAAACTGCCTCCCCCCCTGTGTCACTGGCTGCAAACTGCCCCCACCCATGTCACTGGCTGCATAACTGCCCCCACCTGTGATACTGACTGCATAACTGCCCCCACCTGGGTCCCCCGTCAATACGTCGGTC
>BLSH010056541.1:762492-775056 GCA_018402905.1 Glandirana rugosa | reverse complement strand
CATAACTGCCCCCCACTTGTGTCCCTGGCTGCATAACTGCCCCCACTTTTGTCCCTGGCTGCATAACTGCCCCCACCTGTGATACTGGTTGCATAGCTGCCCCAACCTGTGATATTGGCTGCATAACTGCCCACACCTGTGTCACTGGCTGCATAACTGCCACCGCCTGTGTTATTGGCTGTATAAGTGCCCCCACCTGTGATACTGGCTGCAATTTACCCCCACCTGTGATACTGGCTGCAATTTACCCCCACCTGTGATAGTGGCTGCAATTTACCCCCACCTGTGATATTGGCTGCAATTTACCCCACCTGTGATGCTGAGCTGAATACTGTGTCCTGTGATGCTGAGCTGTATACTGTGTCCTGTGATGCTGAGCTGTATACTGTGTCCTGTGATGCTGAGCTGTATACTGTGTCCTGTGTCACTGAGCTGTATACTGTGTCCTGTAATGCTGAGCTGTATACTGTGCCCTGTGTCACTGAGCTGTATACTGTGTCCTGTGTCACTGAGCTGTATACTGTGTCCTGTAATGCTGAGCTGTATACTGTGTCCTGTGATGCTGAGCTGTATACTGTGTCCTGTAATGCTGAGCTGTGTACTCCTGACACAATTTGTGGAATACAGGGGATGGAGTGGGTGGATTTTATAAGGGTGGGGCTTATTAGAAGTAGGAGGATCAAAAAGGAAGGGCGGGGCCTGGCGCCCCCCCATCCTAAAACTTCACCAGCCACACTGGTATACAGCACAGGTGAGAGTCTGTATTATAAAGTCAGATAATCCAGGAATATGAATTCCAACATGATTGCTCAGGGCAGTCACGGCCCCATAGGCAATGTTGTATCTATGAGAGGGAGTTGAAGGATTATATATAAATAAGTCAGGTGAAGGAGAGAGCTAATTTCCAAAGTCCAGGGAGGGTAGAGGGTGATGTAAGGAAACAGACTTCCCACGTATCACTGAAAGAAATATCAATGAGGGTAACAGCGAATCAGCTCACCTGTATTGTAGGGCGTCAGAGCACGGTCTCCAGTGGGGCAGCCATGTAATGTCCATCTTCACCGGCTCCTTTATATCCCCAACACAGCCGATGCCAGAATCAGCCGCAGCTGAGCTTGCAGCTCAGTTTCAGGGCCTTGGCAATCCTCTTATAGCCTAGGCTTTATGTAGAGCAACAATTCTTTTTTTCAGATCCTCAGAGAGTTCTTTGCCATGAGGTGCCCTGTTGAACTTTCAGTGACCAGGATGAGAGTGAGAGCGATAACACCAAATTTAACACATCTGCTCCCCATTCACACCTGAGACCTTGTAACACTAAAAGTCACATGACACCGGGGAGAGAAAATGGCTAATGGGGCCCAATTTGGACATTTTCACTTAGGGGTGTACTCACTTTTGTTGCCAGTGGTTTAGACATTAATGGCTGTGTGTTGAGTTATTTTGAGGGGACAGCAAATTTACACTGTTATACAAGCTGTACACTCACTACTTTACATTGTAGCAAAGTGTCATTTCTTCAGTGTTGTCACATGAAAAGATAGAATAAAATATTTACAAAAATGTGAGGGGTTTACTCACTTTTGTGAGATACTGTATATATATATATATCAGTTAGGTCAGGTTATCAGTAACAATGCATTGAAGATGTTTGATGTGCATCACCAGCAGTCAAATAAACTTTAATTTTTTCCTGCCACACGCCCAGTCAAATCCTTTCCTACCCTGGCTATCAACTCTAGTCTCTTCTGAGAATGCGTCATGCGAATCCCGCCTCCAGCCTCCGCCGCACTCCATGTCAAATTCTCTCCTGCCCTGACTATCAACTCTGTTCTGGGAATGAGTCATACAAACTGCGTGTTACAACTAGGACACTTCCACTGAGGATTGGGAAATGCTCACTTAGACTGCTATTAATCCTTACAAATCACAATGGTTTAACGTAATGATATGTTTGATACAGCCACATGCTCCCTCCGCTTCACTTTGTTAACACTTTACCCTACAGCTCATTATTATTTTTTTTATCATTGTGGCACAACTATATACAGTATCTCACAAAAGTGAGTACACCCCTCACATTTTTGTAAATATTTTATTCTATCTTTTCATGTGACAACACTGAAGAAATGACACTTTGCTACAATGTAAAGTAGTGAATGTACAGCTTGTATAACAGTGTAAATTTGCTGTCCTCTCAAAATAACTCAATACACAGCCATTAATGTCTCAACTGCTGGCAACAAAAGTGAGTACACCCCTAAGTGAAAATGTTCACATTGGGCCCAAAGTGTCAATATTTTGTGTGCCCATCATTATTTTCCAGCACTGCCTTAACCCTCTTGGGCATGGAGTTCACCAGAGCTTCACAGGTTGCCACTGGAGTCCTCTTCCACTCCTCCATGATGACATCACAGAGCTGGTGGATGTTAGAGACCTTGCACTCCTCCACCTTCTGTTTGAGGATGCCCCACAGCTGCTCAATAGGGTTTAGATCTGGAGACATGCTTGGCCAGTCCATCACCTTTACCCTCAGCTTCTTTAGCAAGGCAGTGGTTGTCTTGGAGGTGTTTGGGGTCATTATCATGTTGGAATACTGCCCTGTGGCCCACTCTCCAAAGGAAGGGGATCATGCTCTGCTTTAATATGTCACAGTATATGTTGGCATTCATGGTTCCGTCAATGAACTGTAGCTCCCCAGTGCCAGCAGCACTCATGCAGCCCCAGACCAGGACACTCCCACCACCATGCTTGACTGTAGGCAAGGCTCACCTGGTTGTCGCCATACACGCTTTACACCACCTGAACCAAATAAGCTTATCTTGGTCTCATCAGACCACAGGACATGGTTCCAGTAATCCATTAACTTAGTCTGCTTGTCTTCAGCAAACTATTTGCAGGCTTTCTTGTGCATCACCTTTAGAAGCGGCTTCCTTCTGGAATGACAGCCATGCAAACCAATTTGATGCAGTGTGCGGCGTATGGTCTGAGCACTGACAGGCTGACCCCCCCACCACTTCAACCTCATACATCTATTTCCCAAAGACAACCTCTGGATATGACACTGAGCACGTGCACTCAACTTCTTTGGCTGACCATGGCAAGGCCTATTCTGAGTGGAATCTGTCCTGTTAAACCGCTGTATGGTCTTGACCACCATACTGCAGCTTAGTTTCAGGGTCTTGGCAATCCTCTTATAGCTTAGGCCATCTTTATGTAGGGCAAAATTTCTTTTTTTTCAGATTCTCAGAGTTCTTTTCCATGAGGTGCCATGTTGAAATTCCAGTGACCAGTATGAGAGAGTGGGAGTGCTAACACCAAATTTAACACACCTGCTCCCCATTCACGCCTGACACCTTGTAACACTAATGAGTCACATGACACCGGGGGGAGGGAAAATAGCTAATTGGGCCCAATTTGGACATTTTCACTTAGGGCTATACGCACTTTTGTTGTCAGCCTTTTAGACAAAAGGTGTGTGTTGAGTTATTTTGAGGGGACAGCAAATTGACACTGTTATACAAGCTGTATACTCACTACTTTACATTGCAACAAAGTGTAATTTCTTCAGTGTTGTCACATGAAAAGATAGAATAAAATATTTTTACAAAAATGTGAGGGGTTTACTCACTTTTGTGAGATACTATATATATACTTACAGGCCACTTTATTAGGTACACCTTGCTAGTAGGTTGCTAATAGAGGTGGAGGAACTTGACTGATCTGCACAGAGTCCTGACCTCAACCCAATGGAACACCTTTGGGGTGAATTAGAGTGGAGACTGCTAACCAGGGCTTCTCATCCCACATCAGTGCCTGACCTCACAAATGCGCTTCTGGAAGAAAGGCCAAACATTTCCATAGACACACTCCTAAACCTTGCGGACAGCCTTACCAGAAGAGTTGAAGCTGTTATAGCTGTAAAAGGTGGGCCAACTCAATATTGAATCCAACCGATTAAGACTGGGATGCCATTAAAGATCATGTGCGTTTAAAGGCAGGCGTCCCAATAATTTTACAATATAGTGTATATACACTTTGTGTGGACACTAAATATATTCCATACGCTTTTTCCTCTGCTACAGTATATTAAGAAATAATTATCATAAAAATATACAGTATAACCCTAAGATTACAAATGGGAAATAAATTCCTTGTTTGGAAATTTTCCTCCTGAGGTTGTAATCTCGCCAATGCCTAAGGGCTCTCTTTAAATCCCAGAATTGTAAGCCCTTCTGGTCTTTATTGTGGCGTAGCATACATTATGACTTTTTTAGTCCCCTTTTTTACAGTGAGAGAAAAAAGTATTTGATCACCTGATTTTGTACTTTTGCCCACTGACAAAGAAGGCTCGTAATAATTGAAACTCTACCAGGTGAGGTCTTGCATGGAGCCCAAGACCAAGGGGGGAGATTGACAGTTATTTTGTATTTCTTCCATTTGTGAATAATCGCACTAACTGTTGTCACCCTTTCACCAAGCTGCTTGGCGATGATATTGTAGCCCATTCCAGCCTTGTGTAGGTCTACAATCTGTCCAAGGACATCCTTGGACAGCTCTTTGGTCTTCGTCATGGTGGAGAGATTGGAATATGATTGATTGATTGCTTCTGTGGACAGGTGTCTTTTATACAGGTTTTATACAGGTTTTATACAGCTGAGATTAGGAGCACTCCCTTTAAAAGTGCTCATAATCTCAGCTCATTACCTGTATAGAAGACACCTGGGTGCCAGAAATCTTGTTGATTTATAGGGGATCAAACACTTATTTCACTCATTAAAATGCAAACCAATTTATAATTTTTTTGAAATGCATGTAGAGCTACCCCCACAGGAGCCGCCTAAGTATGTTCAGTCCGTTACTCTGCCTCTCAACCCCAAGATATAATGAAACATTTACAAAACTGTGAGGGGTGCTCACTTTTGTGAGATACTGTATATATATATATATATATTTTTTTTTTTTTTAAATATGCTGCATGATACTCATGCTCAATTCTCTTGTGGTCCGCCCAACATATTTTAGACCACAAGGGCATGTGGAACAGGTTATGAAGTCTTTCTTGTTGTTTGATATTTTCTCTCACATTGTTTATTATTGTTTGATAAGAAAGAAACCTTATTTTGATATAATAATTATTGATTTACCCCAATCTCAAGTGAGGTGTGAACGATGTTGGGCTTTGGCTTAATCTGATATTGCCCCATAAAACTATTCCTCCTAAACAACCGAATCCTAATGTTAATATACAATCTGCTTGTAAAAGGGAAGTTTGTTATGCCTTTATCGAGAGTCTGTGTAAGTGGAATGCTTCATATCTCCATAGATACTAGTGTTCATTTTGCTCTGTTAACCATCCCTAGTCCAAAAGTTTTAAAAGATCTTCTGTTTCCAATTATTTTCAGAAGAATATTTCCCCAAAAACAGTGGCAGCTGGTGAAATTTTAGGATGGGGGGTGCCAGACCCTGTCCTTCCTTTTTGACCCCTCCCACTTCTCATAAGCCCCACCCCTTATAGATTCCACCCATCGTGTCAAGAGCATACAGCCCAGCATCACCAGGGTATATACAGCATCACAGATAGGAGTATACACAGCATGACCAGAGGAGTATATAGCATCACCAGAGGAGTATATAGCATCACCAGAGGGATATATATACTATCACCAAAGGGGTATATATACCATCACCAGATGGGTATATATAGCATCACCGTAGGGGTATATATACCATCACCAGAGGGGTATATATACCATCAACAGAGGGGTATATATAGCATCACCAGAGGGGTATATATACTATCACCAGAGGGGTATATATACCCTCACCAGAGGGGTATATGTAGCATCACCAGAGGGGTATATCCTTTGGCAGCCCCCCTAAGGCAGTCGGGACATCAGCCCCCCCCCAAGGCAGTCAGACATCAGCCACACAAAGTGTGGCTTGTGCGCCACAAGCCACACTTTGTTGAAGCCTATTAGAGCCTATGGCACTAATGAGATGATTCAAAGAACCCTCCATCCCCAGGAATGGCCGCGGCGGTACCATGCTATGCATGAATCTATCCATTTAGCATATAGGGGCTGGCTGGATAGAGGGGGTGGCGCCAGTCCACCCTAATGGACGGGCTGCCCCTGAAACCTGCATGCCGGGGAGGATGGAAAAAATGTTCAGTTGGCTGCAAAAGTATCCAGACAAGGTCAATCTATTAATGAAAGGTTTTTCTGTAGGTTTTCCACTTCCAGTTTTTCTAGGAAAAGGCTGTAGTTTGTAAAAAATGTAAAATCCATAGAAAAATATAATCATGTTGTTAGGGAAAAAACCTTCAAAGACATACAGGGAGGGTGGGTGTCTGGTCCTTTTCTTTCTCCACCTTTCAAATATTTTAGGGTCTCTCCATTAGGTATTGTACCTAAAAAGGAACCTAATTCATTTGGGTTGATCCATCATTTGTCATTCCCTAAGTGTCATTCTTCTAACAATTAAATCAATAACTCTTTGGTGTTGGTTTCTTATTCAACTTTTGATGATGCTATTTGAATTGTTAGATGTTTTGGCAAGGGTGCTCTCATGGCTAAAGCAGATACTAAATCTTACTTTAGCCTTCTGCCTATTTTTCCTGTGTCATTTAATTGCTTAGGTTTTTATTTTGATGGCTTCTATTTTTATGACATGAGTTTACCTATGGGTTTCTCCTTGTCTTGTTCCTATTTTGATACTTTCTACTTTTTTGCAATGGGTGCCTGTTTATGAATCTGGTTTTGATAGTGTCATTCATTATTCATTATTTTTTGTTTATAGGTCCACCAGATTGTTCTCTCTTCTCTTTTTTTCTCTTGTGCTGAAATGTTTTTGCCTTACTGATTATTTTGGTATCCCCCTAGCTGTTGAAAAAACAGTTTTGCCTTCGGCCTCTATTGATCTCCTGGGTATGAATATCGATACTAATTTGTTGCACCCTCTGATAAGATTTTTTAAATGAAATCTTCCATTTCATTCTTAATCCATAGACAAAACATTTTGTTAAAAGAGCTTCAATCTCCATTGGGCTTACTCCTTTGCTTGAATGAAGCGTGGTCCAGGGGTTTTGTGGCAGTCTGGCACACTTGCTGGTGCAATTACAGTTGGCACAATCCTTGAATAGATAAATAAGCTACAAAAATGATTGTCTTGCTGCAACTTTACCCAGTCATTGCTGCCTTTGAGGTTTGGGGAGTTTTCTTTTCTAATAGAAAGATTACCATTTATTCAGTTAACAAAGGTGTAACCTTTGCAGTTAATTGTTTGTCCTCCAAATCTATTTTTGTGATCAAATTATTGTGCTAATTTGTTCTGTTATGCTTGAGCATCTGAGTTAATGACAAATATGTTCCCGTCAAATTTAATTATATTGCAGATTGTCTTGTCTTTTATACATTATGATTGTTTATACCACTTGTATAAGAAACCATTTTTACTTAATAAAACTGATGCATTCAGTGTGTTTTGTTGTGATTAGCTGTGATTGGCCACAGCTAATCACATGGTACAAATGGGCTGTGATTGGCCCAGTCTGTACAATGTGATCGCTGTGACCAATCACAGCTAGCAACACAATTGTACACAATGGAGGGCATGAAAGGACGCCATCCATTGTTTACATAAGTCATGTGGCATTTTCCGGGAGGACATGATATGACGTCCACACGGCCATCATTTTGCTATAAGCCATGCGGGAAGGGGTTAATAGCTGTCAGGCCTAAACCTTTAGGGATTTTTTTAAATCGTAGCAACATAATTACATAGTTAGCCAGGTTGAAAAAAGACACAAGTCCATCTAGTTCAACCAATAAAAAAGAAAAAAAAAATACAATCCTATATACATAATCCTATACCAGAGATATGCAATTAGCGGACCTCCAGCTGTTGCAGAACTACAAGTCCCATGAGGCATAGCAAGACTCTGACAGCCACAAGCGTGACACCCAGAGGCAGAGGCATGATGGGACTTGTAGTTTTGTAACATCTGGAGGTCCGCTAATTGCTTATCCCTGTCCTATACCCACAGTTGATCCAGAGGAAGGCAAAAAAAACCTAGCAAAGCATGATCCAATTTGCTCCAGCAGAGGAAAAAATGCCTTCCTGATCCCCCAAGAGGCCATTGGATATTCCCAGGATGAACTTTACCTATAAATGTTAGTATCCAGTTACATTATGTACATTTTGGAAAGAATTGAGGCCTTTTCTTCAGCCTGGATTTCCCAGGTTAGGACCAGAGCACTTTTTGTGATTCGGCACTGCGTCACTTTAACTGAAAAATGTGCTGTCGTGCGATGTTGTACCCAAATTAAATTTGCGTCCTTTTTTCCCACAAATAGAGCTTTCTTTTGGTGGCATTTGATCACCGCTGAGTCATTTCTGATCGCTGCTATAAACAAAGAAAGAGCGACAATTTTGCAAAAAAAAAAAAAATATTTCTAACTTTTTGCATGAATTCAAATCCTAAAAAAAATATAAAAAAAAATTTTTTTTCATCGGTTTTGGCCGATTTATAGTCTTCCTCATATTTTTGGTAAAAAAAATTTGCAATCGCCGTTTAGTGATTGGTTTGCGCACAAGTTGCCGCGTTTACAGATGATGAGAATTAATTTCTGGGGTTTTTATTTTTTACTAGTAATGCCGGCGATCTGCAATTTTTAGCGGTACTGTGATATTGCGGCGGACATGTTGGACCATTTTGACACTTTTTTTGGGACCATTGGCATTTATACAGCGATCAGTGCTATAAAAATGCACTGATTACTGTGTAAATGCCATTGGCAGTGAAGGGGTTAACCTGCAGGGGGCGATCTAGGGGTTAACTGTGTTCTAACTTTGAGGGAGCTGGGCTACCTTGGGCATAAGAGATCTAACTGATCCCAGTGACAGGGATTAGTAGATCTCTTATGTCCCCGCGTGTTTACATCGGCGGTTCCCCGTTCTTTCACTCTAACAGCTCATCACGGCTCGCCGGTGGACATTGGGTCCGCCCGAGCTGCGGGCACATTCCTGCAGAGTATGTTGGGCACGAGAGTGCGCCGCCAGCGGCGCGCTCTCGCCCCCTAGCTGCGCATCTGCGAATCTCCGTCTATTTACGGCGATTCGCGGAATAGAACCACAGTGCCGCCGTAAGAAGGCGGCACGTGGTCGGGAAGTGGTTAAAGAAAACTACTGAGCTAGCCAGAACCAGCTCTTGAGGAAGTCTATTCCACATTTTCACAGCTGTTACTGTGAAGAAACCTTTCTCTATTTGGAGATATAATCTCTCTTCCTCCAGACATAAAGAGTGCCCCCTTGTCCTCTGTGCTGACCTTAAAGTTAATAACTCATCACCAAGTTCATTATTGGACCACTTATATACTTGTACATGTTGATCATATCCCCTCTTAATCTCCTCTTCTCAAGAGAGAATAAATTCAGTTCCTCTAATCTTTCCTCATAGCTGAGCTCCTCCATGCCTCTTGTTATGCTTTTATTCATTTAAATACCTTACCTCTCACAAAGTTTCAATTTTCTTCTTTCTCAAGAAATGTCTTCATTATTTAGGTCTTCAACAATTTAAAATGACTGCCTCTGAAGCAGCTAGGCTGGGTTTGGATGGTTCTGTTATTAAAAAATTATGAAGATGGGAGTTTGATAGAATTAATCAGTATGTACTTCGTAACCTTTTTCTCTAAATTTTACAGATAAAACAATAGTTTGGATTCTCTGACACTTATTTGTCTTCTTGGCTCATAAAAGAGCGTTGCAAAGATGTTATTCTGAAAATCTTTCTGTTTCCTATCTGATAGTTTGGAAGGGAATTAGTGGTTTTAAATGGTGTAATCTTTACTTTCAAGTTTCTGTGTTGTGTACAACTTGGCCTCCTCCTGCTATTCTTCTTTCCAAGAATCTTTTAAGTTTTTCAGAGTACAGACAAAAACAGGGGAGAGACATATAGAACATCAGCATATATCAACCAGGATCGGACACTCCAGAAAATGAACGCAGTAGATTTTGCGTCTCCTTTGGTTTAACCACTTAAGGACAGAGCCTCTTTCTGAGATTCTGTGTTTACAAGTTAAAACTTTTTTTGTGCTAGAAAATTTCTTAGAACCCCCAAATGTTATATATATTTCTTTTTAATTTCTAACACCCTAGAGAATAAAATGGTGGTCGTTGCAATACTTTATGTCACATTTATGCAGTGGTCTTAAAAGCGCAATTTTTTTGGAAAAAAAATCACTTTTTTGAATTAAGACAAAAGTAAGATTAGCCCAATTTTTTCTATACTGTGAAAGATAATGTTACGGCAAGTGAATTGATACCCAACATATCATGCTTCAAAATTGCACCCGCTCGTGGAGTGGCGACAAACTTTGGCACTTAAAAATCTCGGCAAAGTTTAACAATTTCTACAGGTTACCAGTTTTCAGTTACAGAGGACTAGTACTAAAATTATTGCTCTCGCTCTAACGATCGTGGCAATACCTCACATGTGTGGTTTGAACACCGTTTTCATATGCGAGCGGGACTTACCTATGTGTTTGCTTCTGTGCGCGAGCTCGGTGGGACATGGCACTTTAACATTTGTTTTTTCTTATTTATTTTATTTTTTATTTTTTATTTTTACACTGTCATTTAGAAAAAAAAATGGGTTACTTTTAGGCCTCATGCACACAGGAAGTTAAAAAAAGTTCTAAAAACACCAGTAGCTTTGTAGTGAGTTTTTCAGCTTTCTTCAGGGTTATTGCACTAGCGTTCTTGAGCGTTTTTGAGCAGTAGCATTTTTTTTTCTTCAATGGATCAAAAACGTCCAAAAACGTCGGTGAGCCGCGTTTTTCAGTATTTTTGCGTGTTTTTTTTACAGCTGAAAAACGTCTCTCAGAACCCTCTGGTCTTGGGTTGTTTTTACAGCTCAAAACACCCCAGCCAAAAACAGTTGATAACAGCCTATGTGTGCATGAACACATAGGATAACATAATGGGGAGTTTATTGACTGTAGGAAAAAACGTCTGAAGCTAAAGCAGCAGCTGTAAAAATGTCCAAAAATGTCCTGTGTGCATGAGGCCTTACTCCTATTACAAGGAGTGTAAACATTTCTTGAAATAGAAATAAAGCATGACAGGACCTCTTAAATATGAGATCTGGGGTCAAAAAGGCCTCAGATCTCATATTTACACTAAAATTCAATTAAGAAAAAAAAAAGTCACTTCCGCCCTTCAATGCCATGGAGCTAAGCGGGCGTCATCTTGTCATCCAGGCAATGAGGGGAGCGGACCCAATGTTTTCCGCTGCTACCGACAGATCCGGTAAGTGGCAGAGACGACCGGAGAGTGGTGGGAGCAGAGACCACTTTTATCTGAAAGCGGACCGCCCGCTGAAAAAAACGATACTGGGTTATGGTAGCTATCTGCTACCATAACAACTGTACTCCACGTCAAAGTACCGACGTACAATTATGGCAGGGGTCCGTAAGTGGTTACATTTCCCCATTTGAAAACTTTGGAAAGAATCAGGAGACAAATCAATGGTCTCTGGACAAATGTGTGCCTTCTATGGATGGCTTCTCTTACCGCCATATTGATTTAGAAGGAGGAATCCCTGGTTTGTATAGACAAGATTATATTCATCTTTCAGATATAGGCCTTGATCTTTTCAATTTGGGTTTGCAGCCTTGCATAGAAATGGCCAAAACAGGTAAGCCTTTACCTGTTTTCAGCAGGTAAGGCTGGTGGGGACTTTATTTTAGTAAATTGATACTTCGTTCAAGTCCTACGATTGAGCAAGTTTTCAAGTTATGTCTTTTTTAATGAATGATTTCAGTATACAGTGTTTATATTACTGTATGTTTAAAACTAATAAAGGTGTCGCGGCCAATTTTCTGTCAAAATGTTGTTGTGTGGCTTAATTTTATTTGATGTATAGTTTGTAGGAGACATGCAGCCTGCAACCCCATGACAGATAAAAGGGCTCCATTTACTGTATATGTGTTAATTTCTATGGGCCTGTGGCTGCAGTCCCTCATTTAAATTTCAATTATTTAAATTACATCAAGTAAAGATGCATTTTGAGGCTACTGCCCCTTTCAATTTTTGAACTTGCCTGTACAGGTACGCTTTAAGTGGATGATGGACAGCATGTGACATGCTCATTTAGACCAGTATAAAAGGCAACAGCACACCAGGATTCCTTGCAGTTGGCTGGACACGACAACGGAAAATATGACCAGATTTACTCGTACAGTGTACGACAGGTAGTAGGTGAATTTCGCATGGACATGTCCGTTCAAGTTTTTAACTTTCCCCGTCATCGGAGTTTTACGTAGAAATGAACTACATTAAATTTATTAACTTTAAATTTACTCCCTGACGTCGGTGTCCGGGTATCTTTAATTGTGTATATGTCATTTACCTCGGGAAAATAGACAGTACCCCAACGTCCGACGTACAGAGGATGTTTGATATGTAGTTTATTTTAATTCGGTGTGTTGTTGTAAAACTGTCTTTTAACCGGCGCTGTGGAAATAATCAAAATTTGTATGTCATTATATTTGTGACATATGACTT
>BLSH010056541.1:737080-753523 GCA_018402905.1 Glandirana rugosa | reverse complement strand
TACACGGGTGGGTCCTGGTGGTCCCTCGGCTGGTCCCTGGTGGTCCCTCGGCTAGACCTTGTGGTCCCTCTGGGGGGATCTGGTGGTCCATTCACTGTATGACGGGTTACACCTACCGTGAGTCACGGTGGAAGTCTACGGTGGGATCTGGTGGTCCCTTACTCGGGGATAGTTACATATACGGGTGGTCACGGGGATAGTCACGGGTGGTCACGGGGATAATTACGTATGGTCACGGTGTATAGTCACGGGTGGTAAGATGGGCACTAATAGACAGCACTGATTGGCACTCATAGGCGGCACTGGACACTGATAGGTGGCACTGATGGGCACTGATAGGTGGGCACTGGTAGGTGGCAATGGTGGGCACTGATATGTGGCACTGGTATGCATTAATAGGGGCACTGGTGGGCACTGATAGGGGCACTGGTGGGCATATACATTGATAGGGGCTCATTCCCTGGTGGTCTAGGGTGGCATCTGAAGGTGGCACTGAGTGCCATCCACATTGGGCAGTATGTCACTTACCTGGTGGTCTAGGGGGGTCTCCCTGGTGTTCCAGATCGGCTCCCTGGTGGTCCCTGGTCGGCTCCCTGGTGGTCCTGGGTGGGCACATCCCTGGTGGTCCCTGGGCAGGCTCCCTGGTGGTCTAGGGTGGCGATCCGAGGGAGGGCTATGCTGATAAATCATCAGCACAAACCCATCCTGTCAGGGATGCAGCCGATCGGCTCTCCCCTCCTCAGGTCTGCAGACCTGAGTACAGGAAAGCCGATAAATGGCTTTCCTGTATTACACTGTGACCAGCCGTGATTGGTCACGGCTGGTCACATGGTAAAGTGCTTCGGATCAAAGCGCTTTACCGAGATCGGTATTGCGGGGGGGGGGGGTCAGACTGACCTCCCACACCACCGATCGCCGCGATGTGGCGGCTTGTTATCCTGAGGACGTCATATGACGTCCAGTCAGGATAACTGAGCCACTTCCCGGCCGTCATTTTGCATACGGCGGTCGGGAAGTGGTTAAATATGAAAATGTAAGTACATTTAACAATTTTTTTTATTAAAGTATAAAAGTAGTTTTACACTATTTTTTGTTTATTTTGTCTTCAATGCATTGTCACTGTAAAGAAAAAGCACCCAGCTGGAAGAAACAAGATTACCAACCATTGTGTGGTGAAACAAGATTGTCACAGATATAATTCAGTGTGTACATGCAGCACAGAATGGATTAGTACTACACTTGAAGTGAAAGGGATTGTAGCATAGAGATTAATGTATTTGTATTAGCACAAGGTGATTTCATGTGTACGTTAAGGCAATCGCTGCACTACACACATATTTAGGTTGATTTTTCTATTCCTATTATTTTGCTGTCATCTGAGACAAGGGTGAAAATATAGGTTACGTGCAGAAGGTTTATATACAGTAAAACCTTGGATTGCGAGCATAATTCATACTGGAAACATGCTTGTAATCCAAAGCACTTGTATATCAAAGCGAATTTCCCCATAAGAAATAATGGAAACTCAGATGATTCATTCCACAACCATTTATTTATAAATCTTTGGGTTTATAGTCCATATAAAAAGATTATAGCAATGTGAGAGGTTGTGTAACCATAAAATGTCCATCCACAAATGGCAGCCTCCACAAGGGGATTAGAAGCAAAATCCAACAGGAGCTACAGGGATAAAAGAGAAGAGAAGCGCCTCTAAGTGTAGCAATATGGTTACATTTTGACCCCTTTCACACCAGAACGTTTTTCAGGTGCTTTTATGCTAAAAATAGTGACTGAAACGCACCTTAAAAACTCCCCCCAATACACACCAGTGTAAAAGCCCGAGTGCTTTTTACACTGGGGTGGTGCGCTTGCGGGACAGTAAAAAAAGTCCTGCAATCCGCACCTTTGGGGCGGTGTGGAAGTGGTATATTCACCGCTCCTCTCCCGCCCCTGCCCATTGAAAACAATGGGGGGGGGGGGTTAAAAGTGCACCACTGCTGCCCGAATAGCGGCTCATAGCGCCACTATAACAAGCGCTAAAGTGCCGCAAATTAGCGGTGTTTTACTGCTAACGCTCGGGCGGCCCTGGTGTGAAAGGGGTCTTAATGAAGGTACAACATTTAGCAACTCACATAATTGATTAAAAGAGGCACATCTAAGTATGCAGGCATCCGGTTAAAGCTGTCCACATAGACCATCCTCCGCACCGCCGGTTCTCACCGATGTCAGTCTGCAATCCTGACCTAGAAGACTACCCTGCAATAGAGCGATCTGAAAGCGAGGCTTGAAGCGCTCGTGGAGCGCAGCGTGGAAGGGATAATGTCGATGGTGGCGCAGAGGACGGTCTATGTGGACCGCTTTACCCTGGATGCCTGCATACTTAGATGTGCCCGTTTTAATCATCAACCATGTGAGTTGCTAAATGTTGTACCTTCATTAAATGTATTGCTACACTTTGAGGCACCTCCCTTCTCTTTTATAATCAGTTGTGACGTGACGCTACTCTTATATAAAGACATCGCTTGTATATCAAGTCAAAATTTATTTAAAAATTTTGCTTGTCTTGCAAAACGTTCTCAAACCAAGTTACTCGGAAACCAAGGTTTTACTGTATATGGAATTATATTTATAACTCTGCAAACATACGGGGGAGATTTACTAAACTTGGAGCACTCCATCACTGACTCCACCACCTCCACAGTCCTTCACTGGTTATCCAAAGCCAGCACCTCAAAGTAATAATGGGTAGGAGAAAGAACACATATGTTGCACTAGACAAAACATACAGAGGGTGAGGTTAGTGGCATATAATGTTGTACAGCCGCTGTTGATCCCTGGTGTAGTGTGTTTTGCATGTGTTACTGTAACTTTTGTGAGTATATCTACTTTTAATAAATCGTGGTTTTAGCATATTACTCTATGGTCTTTTGCTCTTTCTCCTATCCATTATTAATTTAAGTTGCTGCCTTTGGCTATCCAGTGTATGACAGTGGAGGACGTTGAGTTGGTGGTTTCCTGAGTGGTGGCCCCCAATTGGATGATTTCTCTACTGTTGATCTGTTATCATTTGGAGATCATTAATGTTTGGTAAGGGAATTACCACACTTGTCTGTGAGGTGGTTTGGGATTCTTGCAGGCCAGGAAAGGGGGGGGGGCGAGCGAGCACTCCTCCTCCTGAACCATAACGGGCAACATGCCCTCAACATGGGGGGGCTTTGCAAAGCACCTTGTCCCCATGTTGATAGGGACAAGGACCTCTTCCCCACAACCCTGGCTAGTGGTTGTGGGGGGTCTGCAGGCGGGGGGGCTTACCAGAATCTGGAAGCCCCCATTAACAAGGGCCCAGGATCCCCCCCCCCCATGTGAATGAGTATTACCCATTACTCATTCACCAAAAAAGTATAAAAAGTAAATTAAACTTTTTGTCTGGTTTGGATAGAGTCATTCATTATTTAAATGTTTTTTTTTTTGTTTATAGGTCCACCTAATTCTTCTCTTCTCTTTTCTTTTTTCTCTTCTGTTGAAACTTTTTTACCTTATCACTGATTATTTTGGTATCCCTCTGGCTTTTGAAGAAACAGTTTTTCCTTCGGTCTCTATTACTTTCCTGGGTATTAATATCAATACTAATTTTTTGCACTTTAAACTACCTTCTGATACGATTTTCAAAATTAAATCTTCTATTTCATTCTTAACCTGTAGATGAAAAGTTTTATTAAATAAGTTTCAGTCTCTATTGGGTTTGCACTTCCAGGATTATTCTGGTGTGAAGGATAATTTCTATACATTTGTCACTTGTTATCTCTGGTTTTAAATTCTCCTTTTCGCATATTTGTTTAACTAATAAACTTAAAAAAGATCTCCTCTTTTGGTTTAAATGTTTTAATTTATATAGTAGCAGACCTTTCTTTCAGGATGACTTTGTTTTTGCAGCGAACCTGGAATTATCTCCTAATGCAGCATGGTCCAGAGGTTTTGCAGCTGTCTGGCACATCTGCTGGTGCAATAGCAGTTGGCACAAGTCTTGGTTTAATAAAAATAGATACAAAAAAATTGTTTTTGCTGGAACTTTTCCCAGTCCTTGATGCCTTTGAGCTTTGGGGAGTTCATCATAATAGAAGGATTATCGTTCATTCAGATAATAAAAGTATAATAGTTGCAGTTAATTGTTTGTCCTCCAAATCGCTTTTTGTGTTATAATTATTGCTCTAATCTGTTCTTTTATGCTTGAACATTTGGGTTAATGACAAATATGTTCCTGGCAAATTTAATACTATTGCAGAATCTCTTTCCAGTTTTCAGATATCTTGTTTCCTCGATTTCCTTTTGGATGCAAATAAGAAATCGCTTGCGCCTAATGGACCGAATTTGCGGTTGCAAGGTCAAAATGGGTTTTAATTTTGAAGTTCTTTCTGAGCAATCTATTTTATCTTATGCTCTTTGATGAGCTGTCATTTTTCCCATAGCCGAGTAGCTTATATTTTATGTGGGGTTTCTTTCTTTTTTAATCTAAGAAACCTTTCACCCTGTTATTCTTCTTTTTAGGTAAGGCAACCTCTTAAAATATACAGTTTATAAAGGCCAAAGGCATTGAATTTATCTTTATTATTGTGACGGCTCTTTAATTTGTCCATTTATTGTTATTAATAAATACTTAGCTGTCATGCCTAAATCTTTAGGAAATTATTTGATTCATTTTAATAACTTACCTCTTGTATAGTTTCAATTTTCTTCTGTTCTCAGGAAATGTCTTCATCATTTAGATCTTCAACAATTTAAATTGACTTCTCATTCTCATCTTTTTGAGTTGGTCCTGCCTCTGAAGCAGAAAGGCTGATTTTGGATGGTCTTGCTATTAAACAATTAGGAAGATGGAAGTCCGATTTAATCTGTATTTACATCCTACCCTTTTTCTCTATATTTTACAGGTAAAACAATCTAATAGTTTGGTAGGGCATTAGCGGTTCAAAATGGTGTAATCTTTATTTTCAGCTTTCCACATTGTATACAGCCCATCTTCCTCCTGCTATGCTTATTATTAATGATGGTGATAATGACATAGGTCATCTAAAAACCTTAGAGTTGCTTTTTATGACAAAACAGGATCCACGCCATTTTTACTTTTTACGGTCCACCCACAGCCTATGAACAGTGGACAGGAATCAGTGCAGATGAGGGTTAATGTACCTTTACGTCAGCCTGCAACGGCAGCTCCTGCGTGGCTCACAGAGTGGGTACCCGAGAGACTGGTGATCAGTGTATCCTCTGGACACACCGGATCACATTACCCCTGTGTCTGGGTGATCACATATTACTCAGTAGAAACCAAAAGTAAACATTGGTTCTCTTTGCTTTTACACAGATGAGCTGTTAGAGCAGAGAGAACCATTGCTGCAGCCTGTGAGCGTATCCCTGCATCGACACTCACAGACAGAATTGTCAGCCTGCCTCAATGATCCTGATCACTGCCCTCAGCATATTACAAATAAAGAGTGAAGCCAGCCCATGTCACCTGGCCCAGTGTCACCAGTGCTCACATTGCCATACACCATACCAACATCCTGATCACTGCCACACACCATATCAGCACCCTGATCATCTCCATACACCATACCAGCATCCTGATCACCTCCATACACCATACCAGCATCCTGATCACCTCCATACACCATACCAGCATCCTGATCACCACCATACACCATACCAGCATCCTGATCACCACCATACACCACACCAGCATTCTGTTGACCTCCATATGTGATACCAGCTTGCTGATCACCACCATAGGCCATACCAGTGTCCTGATCACCCCCATAGGCCATACCAGTGCCCTGATCACCACCATAACCCATACCAGTGTCCTGATCACCCCCATACCCTATACCAGGGTCCTGATCATTGCCATATGCCATACCAGTGTTCTGATCACCACCATATGCCATACTAGCATACTGATCACCACCATAACCCATAAAAGCTACCTGATCACCGCCATACCATAGTTTGTAGATTCTATAACTTTCACACAGACTAAATAATATACACTGTTTTGGGTTATTTTAACAATGCAGCAAAATACAGTTTTGCCTCATTTTATGGAAAAAGATTATTTATTTGCAAAATTCTATAACAAATACTTTAAAAAAAACTTATTGCCATTTTTTTGTTTATATAGCAAAAAAAAGCATTGGTTATTAAATACCACCAAAAGAGAGCTTGTCTAAAAAAAATCATAACATTTTCATTTGGGTACATGCCTGAGTGATTGTCACTCAAAGTGTGAAAGCGCTGAAACTTGAAAATTGCCCTGGACTAGAAGGGAGTGAAAGTGTCCAGACTTGAAGTGGTTAAAATGGCTTTTCCACAAACAAAGATTGTTTTTACCTAGATTGCGTCTCATCTCCTTTGGTTTTCGTTTCCCCATTTGAAACCTTTGGAAAAAATCAGGAGACAAATCAATAGGTCTCTGGAAAAATGTACGCCTTCTATTGACAGTCTCACTTACTGCCATATTGATTTAGAAGGAAGAATTCCTGTTTTGTATAGACAAGATTATATTTATTTTTCAGATATAGGCCTTAATCTTTTCAATTTGGGTTTGCCGTCTTGCATAGAAATGGCCACACTGTTGGGTAAGCCTTTACCTGTTTGCAATAGGTAAGGCTGGTGGGGACTTTATTTTAGTACATTTATATTCCACTGGAGTCCTATGATTGCGCAGGTTTTCATGTTATGTGGATATTAATTAATGATTTCAATATACAGTGTTTATATTATTATGTTTAAAACCAATAAAGGTGCCATGGCCAATTTTCTGTCACAATGTTGTTGTGCGGTTTCATTTTATTTGATGTATTGTTTGTAGGAGACATGCAGCCTGCAACCACATAACAGGAAAAAGCACTTTTTATTTGGGTCGGTTTCCATGTGCTTGTGGCTGCAGTCCCTCATTTACACTTTAATTATTTAAATTACATCAAGTAAAGGTGTATTTTGAGGCTACTGCCCCTTTACATTTTTGAGCATACCTGTACAGTGGACAATTGACAGCATGTGACATTCTGGAACTTTCTGCATCTCATTTGGACCAATATAAAAGACAACAGCACAGCAGGATTCCTTGCAGTTGGCTGGACACTGGACTTAAGCTCCCCATCGTCCCTCCCTGTTGCTGGCACTTTGTGTGGTTTGTCAGCCTTCATAAAGGGGGGGACTTTGTTTTAGAAAATTGATATTTTGCTCACATCCTATGACTGAGCAGATTTGCGTGCTATGTCTTTTGGTTTTTGATAAGTGATCTCCCACATGGGAGATGGATATGAAGGCGGGGAACACCAGAAACACCCACCCCCACGGCAGAAGATGATTGGGAAGGCGGCGATCACCAACCCTCCTCCCATGCGGGAGATGGATGGTCGGGAAGGCGGAAGGCCTTCTTAGCTTCTGAGGTAGCTGAAGAGTCCTGCCTGGGATGACACTCCAATATCCTCTCCTCCTCCCTCCCCTGTCTGAGCCAGGGAGTGCTGGATGTGACTGAGCCACTGCGGGTGAGCCATCCCTGGAGACCTCACTCCGTGGACATTGCTTCTCCTCCCAGCTCAGCAGGAAGTGAGTCCTGAGACTCCCTGACCAATTGGGTCTCAGGAGCTGCTTCCTGACTGATTAGGAGGACAATCAGGAAGACAATAGAGAATATACATTTTTTTGAAGCCAGTTAGAGCCTTAGGCTCTATTCATGTGCTTCAAAAAAAACCCCAAAAACATTGGAATCCATGCATCTGGCACCCTGCATGTTGGTTAGGGGCCGGGCACATGGATTAGGTGGGCGGCGGCCCTGTGCCCCTTATGGATGAGCCTTGATTGATGATTTCAATATACAGTGTTTATATTATTATGTTTAAATCCGATGAAGGTGCAGCAGACAATTTTCTGCCACAATGTTGTTGTGTGGTTTAATTTTATTGAATCTATAGTTTGTAGGAGACATGCAGCCTGCAACCCCATGACAGAAAAAAGGGCTCAATTTATTTGGGCTGGTTTCCATTGGCTTGCGGCTGCAGTCCCTCATTTAAATTTTAGTTATATAAATTACATCAAGTAAGGCTGCATTTTGAGGTTACTGCCCCTTTGAGCTTACCTGTACAGGTACGTTTTAAGTTAATGGTTGACAGCACGTTGTTTTGCCGGAGACATGCAGCTTGCATTCCCATGATGATAAGAAGGAACTGTAGGGTAAAAGGTTAGCTGAGTGATAGATTTGCATATTGCGGTAGGATAGAGGGCGAAAGGAGAATATTGCTATATCAAGCATATTTCTGGGTTTTCCCTAGTGATTGTTCTTAATTGTGAGGATGGAAAGAAGTATGTGTCAGCATTCCACAATGCTCAGTGGAAGTCTCTTAGATGTAACACAGGGTTCTTATGACACATTTCCAGAGGAGAGTTGATAGTCAGGACAGGAGAGGATTTGACGCAGAGTGCGGCGACAGGAAGGAAAGAAAGTTTATTTGACTGCCAGTGATGCATATTAAGCTCATTAAAAATTTAAGTACACGAGTATAAGAGTGCTTTTACACTATATTTTGTTTATTCTGTCTTCAATACATTGTTACTGTGAAGGAAAAGGACCCAGCTGAAAGAAACAAGATTGCAATCCATTGTGTGGTGAAACAAGATTGTCACAGATATATTTCAGTGTGGACTTTATGCAGAACAGAATTTATTAATACTGCACATGAAGTGAAAGGGATTGGGCGATGAATGTATTTGTGTTAGCACAAGGTGATTTCATATGTGTATTATTTAAAGAGGAAGAAAACCCATCAGGGTTTTTCTTCCTTTCCCCTTTCCTGCAAAGTAAAGGCATAATGTGCTAGTATGCATTGCATACTAGCACATCATGTGACACCTGCAAACGAAGCCTGCGCCTTCCCCACGGGAGGTCACATCTATCTTCGCCCATCTTCCTTTCCGGGGCCACACACTCTGGCTTTGTGACTGGCTGGAGCCACGTAGCATCACTCCTGCATGTGTTCGGGAGCCGTCGATCGCGGCACGGAGCTCAGAAGGAACGGAACTCATGCCCGTTCCTTCAGAGCGCATTCGGCGATGACATCATTGGCGCAGTTTACAGTAAATATATCCTAAACAGCGCAGGTTTAGTAGATATTTATAGTACCTATACGTAAGCCTTATTCTAGGCTTACCTATAGATACAAATGTTAGATGGAGGTTTACAACCTCTTTAAGGGAAGCGCTGCACTACACACAAATTTTAAGTTCATTTTTCTGTTCCTATTAAAGTGCTGTCAGCTGCGACACGGGTCAAAATATAGGGTGAGTGCAGAAGGTTAATATATATGGATTTATATTTATAACTGTACAAATGCATCTGCTTGTTTGCAGTTTTCAATGGAATGTACACTGAGTTGCAAATGTTCAGCATATATTCTCAGCATGGTGCCAGTGTGCCATTTACAAAATCAAGAACATTCGCACAATATACAGTATATGGGAACCCACATTATGTATATAACTCTAAAGTTATCAGTTTTCTGTACATTAGTCCATTCTGATTATAATTGTATTTGTATGCCTATTAAAGAATCATCCATTATGTACTTGTCACATACGGGTGGATGATACTTAAAGTGATACTAAAGTCTCAGTTTTTTTCTATAAAAATGACAAACATGTTATACTTGCCTTTTTTGTGAAATGGTTTTGCACAGAGCAGCCCTGATCCTCCTCTTCTTGGGTCTCTCTTCTGTGCTCCTGGGCCGTTCCTCCTGTCGAGTGCCCCCACAGTAAGCAGCTTGCTATGGGGGCATCTGAGCTGAGCTGAGACACAGAACTGTGGTTGGGCACCACCTCCTCTCCTGATTGGCTAACTGTCTTTGATTGATAGCAGTGGGAGCCAATGGCGCTGTTGCTGTGTCTCAGCCAATCATGGCCGAGGCACTTGTGGATATCGCTGGATAGAGATGGGGCTCAGGTAAGCATTAGAGGGGCTGATGGGGGCTGCTGCACTGAAAAGTTTTTTTTAATAGAATGCATTAAGATAAAAACCTTCTGCCTTTACAACAACTTTAAATTATATGTCAGGGAAAAAAATTTAGTATATCTCTGTAATATATGCACATTTCCACATGCTTCCTCTCTTTAATGTACTCAAAATTTCTGTGAAAATCTGTAGTCTTCACAACAAAAATGGCATTTTTGCAAAATACATTGAAATCTACAGAAAGAGCAAAATGAAGGGTGCAATGGGCTTTAAATGACTCCTTTCAACTATCCTGAACCTCAATTTATGTCAAAACAAAGATCTCATATTTGCAGAAAAAAATAACTTTCCTCCAAAAAAAAAAAATAAATAGTAAAAACAAATAAAAAAACGTAATTTGCAGTACACAAATAATAAAGAATAACCACAGTGACTATGTGGCTAGCACTTCCATAATCCCTATCCCTAGTTCCAATCCCCTAATCCTAGTGCCAATCCCCTAACCCTAATCCCCTAATACCAATCCATAATCCCTATCCCTAGTCACAATCCCCTAACCCTAGTCCCCTAACCCTGACCCCCTAATCCCAATTCCCTTATTCCCTATCCATAGTCCCAATTCCCCAACCCCAATCCCCTAACCATAATACCCTAATCCCAATCTCCTAACCCTTACCCTAACCCTAGTCCCAATACCCTAACCCTAGTCCCAATCCCCTAACCCTAATCCCCTGATCCCAATCCCATAATCCCAAGCCCTAGTCCCAATCCCCAAACCCTAACCCTAATCCCATAATCCCTATCTCTAGTCCTAATCCCCTAACCCTAATCTCAATCCTCAAACCCTAACTCTAGTCCCAATCCCCTAACCCTAGTCCAAATCCCCTAACCCTAGTCCCAATCCCCTAACCCTAGTCCCAATCCCCTAACCCTAATCTCAATCCCATAATCCTTATCCATAGTCCCAGTCCCCTAACTCTATCCCTAGTCCCAATCCCCTAACCCTAAGCCCCTAATCACAATATCCCAATCCCTATCCCTAGTCCCAATGTGTCCTCAAAGTTCATTCCATCTCTCTCCCATACCAAATGATGTAGCATGCAGCCTTTATTACTTTGCACGCATTTTCGACCTTTAGGTTGATTGGCTTGATGAAAATTTGTCATTTATTGGCAAGAATGCCAAACGAACATTCAACTAGCCTACGTACCCGACAGACGGTAATTGAATATATTCTCTTCCGGGTGTCAAGATTCCTCTCAACAAATCAGAGGCAATCCACGCACATACTATGTCACACATACGCGCTACGGCCAAACCCTTTGCGCTTAAAGTAGTCTCCTTAAGCGTAAAAGGTCTTAACATCCCAGAAAAACACAGCCAAGTCCTAGAGTTGATGCATAAATTGAAAGCCAATATTGTATTCCTCCAGGAAAGCCACTTTTGCAAGAACAAAATCCCCAAAATCACGAACCACCTTCTCCCTACATTCTATCATGCCACTAACTCACTTGTAAAAACAAAAAGGTCTCGATCCTAATCGCTAAAAACCTCGACTGGCAACTCAATGACTCAGTTATAGACGTGGAAGAAAGATACATCTTTCTTAAAGGCTAAATCCAAGAACAACCTGTAACCTTGGCAAACATCTACAGCCTTAATTTAGCTCAGGTTAGCTTTTTTAGATCCCTCTCACAGCTCCTCACAGACTTTCAATAGGGGCTTAACCATCCTGGGGGGAGACTTCAATGTTGCTTTGTTTTTGATCCTGGATACCTCTTTTGGTACAACATCACTGTCATATAAAGCCATCAAGCAAATTAAGATACAGATCCAGGATCTACTTTTGCATGATACATAGCGTACCCCTCATCCCAATGAGAAAGACTTTACTTTCTTCTCTGCCCCCCCCACAACTAGAGTTGAGAGGACACCTGGATGTTCGGGTTCGTCGGGTTCGGCCGAACTTCGCGGAAAAGTTCAGGCTCGGTACCGAACTTGACCCGAACTTGACCCCGAATCCTGAACCCCATTGAAGTCAATGGTGACCCGAACTTTTGGGCACAAAAATGGCTGTAAAAAAGTCCTGGAAAGGGCTAGAGGGCTGCAAAAGGAAGCAAAATGGGGGTAAGAGTAGGACAAGTGCCCTGCAAACAAATGTGGATAGGGAAATAACTTAAACTCACATAAAAAAAATAAAAATGGGAGGAGGAGGTGGATGTGGAGTAGGAGCCTAGAGGTTGACTAGGCCGTGACCGTGGCAGTGTAGGTGGAAGTGGCGGTGGAGGAGGAGGAGGAGGAGGTAGCCAACACTGTTTTTTGTTTGTGTGTTTTTTTTTCTAATTGGGGTAGCCCCCAAAATATTGAGCCATATTAAAAAAAAACAACTATACCAATGGCTGTGTGAGGCCAGTCTAAATGTCTATTCTGCACAAGGTACAGACAAGTCTTGTGGGATCCATGCCTGGTTCATTTTAATAAACGTTAGCCTGTCCACGTTGGCTGTGCACAGGCAGCTGCGCTTGTCTGTGATAACGCCCCCTGCCATGCTAAACACACGTTCAGACAATACACTGGCTGCAGGGCAGGCCAGCACCTCGAAGGCATAAAGGGCAAGCTCAGGCCATGTGCCCAATTTGGAGACCCAGAAGTTGAATGTGGCAGACCCATCAGTCAGTACGTGTAGGAGTGTGCACACATACTGTTCCACCATGTTGCTGAAATGCTGCCTCCTGCTAAGACGTTGCCTTGGTGGTGCTGTTTGTTGTGGCATGCTGCTGACAAAACTTTTCCACATTTTGGCCATGCTAACCCTGCCTTCTGAGGGGCTGGCGGTGCCACAGCTGCGTTGGTGACCACTTCATCTTCCTCCACCTTGTGCTTCCACTGAGCCACCTGTGTCATTTGGGAATGCCCTCAGCAGCACGTCTACCAGCATGCACTTGTAGTCGCCCATCTTCCGCTCATGCTCCAGTGAAGGACAGCATGTTGTCCTTGTAACGGGGATCCAGCAGGGTAGCCACCCAGTAATCAGCACAAGTTAAAATGTGGGCAACTCGGCTGTCGTTGAGCAGGCACTGCAGCATGTAGGCGCTCATGTGTGTCAGGCTGCCCAGAGGCAAAGACAAGCTGTCCTCTGTGGGAGGTGTATCATCTGTGTCCTCCGTATCCCCCCAGCCACGCTCCAGTGATGCCCACGAGCTGCGTTGGGTGCCACCCTGTTGTGAACATGGTTCCTCCTCCTCCTCCTCATCTTCATCTTCCTCATCCGGCTCATCCTCCAGAACTGTGCCCTGGCTTGAAAATTTTTTACCTGGCCTATGCTGGTGCAGGAACCCACCCTCCGAGCCACTTGTGAATGACTGGCCTGATAACCGTGGAAATTACCCCTCTTCCTCCTCCTCTTCCTCCTGTGCCACATCCTCTTCCATTATCGCCCGAAGTGTTTTTTCAAGGAGACATAGAAGTGGGATAGTAACCCTGAGAACAGCGTCATCGGCACTGGCCATGTTGGTGGAGTACTCGAAACACCGCAATATGGCACACAGGTCTCGCATGGAGGCCCACTGCTTGGTGTTGAAGTGGTGCTGTTCTGCAGAGCGACTGACCCATGCGTGCTGCAGCTGAAATTCCACTATTGCCTGCTGCTGCTCGCACAGTCTCTCCAGCATGTGCAAGGAGGAGTCCCACCTTGTGGGCACATCGCATAGGAGGCGGTGAGCGGGAAGGCTGAAGTTCCACTGCAACGCAGACAGGCGAGCAGCAGCAGGGTGAGAGTGTCGAAAGCGCACTCAGACGGCCCGCACTTTCTGCAGCAGCTCTGACATATCCGGGTAGTTTTTTAAAAAATTTCTGCACCACCAAATTCAGCACATGCACCCATTATCGCACACCAGGCCGGGCTTGAGGCTCAGTGGCAACAACCACTCATTGGTCTTTTGTTCAATGCCCGTCCACAGCTGCTGCACAGTGTGGGGTTTATCCCCCAAACATATCAGTTTTAAAACAGCCTGCTGTCATTTCCCCCTGGATGTGCTGAAATTGTTGGTGAAGGTGTTATGCTGAGCGGATGAGGAGGTGGCAGAGGAGGAGGAGGAAGCAAAATAACCTGTCCCTCACAGGAGCAGCAGGAACCTCTCCCTATAGCAGTAAGAGATGATTTTAGAACAATAATCTGTCCCTCACAGGAGCAGCAGGAACCTCTCCCTATAGCAGTAGGAGATGATTTTAGAACAATAATCTGTCCCTCACAGCAGCAGCAGGAACCTCTCCCTATAGCAGAAGGAGATGATTTTAAAACAATAATCTGTCCCTCACAGCAGCAGCAGGAAGCTCTCCCTATAGCAGTAGAAGATTTTAGAACAATAATCTGTCCCTCACAGCACCAGCAGAAACCTCTCTCTATAGCACTAGGAGATGATTTTAGAACAATAATCTGTCCCTCACAGCACCAGCAGGAACCTCTCCCTATAGCAGTAGGAGATGATTTTAGAACAATAATCTGTCCCTCACAGCAGCAGCAGGAACCTCTCCCTATAGCAGTAGGAGATGATTTTAGAACAATAATCTGTCCCTCACAGCAGTAGCAGGAACCTCTCCCTATAGCAGTAGAAGATTTTAGAACAATAATCTGTCCCTCACAGCACCAGCAGGAACCTCTCTCTATAGCAGTAGGAGATGATTTTAGAACATTAATCTGTCCCTCACAGCGTCAGCAGGAACCTCTCCCTATAGCAGTAGGAGATGATTTTAGAACAATAATCTGTCCCTCACAGGAGCAGCAGGAACCTCTCCCTATAGCAGTAGGAGATGATTTTAGAACAATAATCTGTCCCTCTCTGGAGCAGCAGTTACCTCTCCCTATAGCACTAGGAGATGATTTTAGAACAATAATCTGTCCCTCACAGTAGCAGCGGGAACCTCTACCTATAACAGTAGAAGATGATTTTAGAACAATAATCTGTCCCTCACAGCACCAGCAGGAACCTCTCCCTATAGCAGTAGGAGATGATTTTAGAACAATAATCTGTCCCTCACAGCAGCAGCAGGAACCTCTCCCTATAGCAGTAGGAGATGATTTTAGAACAATAATCTGTCCCTCACAGCACCAGCAGGAACCTCTCCCTATAGCAGTATGTGATGATTTTAGAACAATAATCTGTCCCTCACAGCACCAGCAGGAACCTCTACCTATAGCACTAGGAGAGGATTTTAGAACAATAATCTGCCCCTCACAGCATCAGCAGGAACCTCTCCCTATAGTGGTAGGAGAATATTTTAGAACAATAATCTGTCCCTCACAGGAGCAGCAGGAACCTCTCCCTATAGCAGTAGGAGATGATTTTAGAGCAATAATCTGTCACTCACAGCAGCAGCAGGAACCTCTCCCTATAGCAGAAGGAGATGATTTTAGAACAATAATCTGTCCCTCACAGCAGGAGCAGGAACCTCTCCCTATAGCAGTAGAAGATTTTAGAACAATAATCTGCCCCTCACAGCACCAGCAGGAACCTCTCTCTATAGCAGTAGGAGATGATTTTAGAACATTAATCTGTCCCTCACAGCACCAGCAGGAACCTCTCCCTATAGCAGTAGGAGATGATTTTAGAACAATAATCTGTCCCTCACAGGAGCAGCAGGAACCTCTCCCTATAGCACAAGGAGATTATTTTTGAACAATACTCTGTCCCTCACAGCACCAGCAGGAACCTCTCGCTATAGCACTAAGAGAGGATTTTAGAACAATAATCTGTCCCTCACTGCATCAGCAGGAACCTCTCCCTATAGTGGTAGGAGGTGATTTTAGAACAATAATCTGTCCCTCACAGGAGCAGCAGGAACCTCTCCCTATAGCAGTAGGAGATGATTTTAGAACAATAATCTGTCCCTCACAGCAGCAGCAGGAACCTCTCCCTATAGCAGAAGGAGATTATTTTAGAACAATAATCTGTCCCTCTCGGGAGCAGCAGTTACCTCTCCCTATAGCACTAGGAGAGGATTTTAGAACAACAATCTGTCCTTCACAGCATCAGCAGGAACCTCTCCCTATAGTGGTAGGAGATGATTTTAGAACAATAATCTGTCCCTCACTGCATCAGCAGGAATCTCTCCCTATAGTGGTAGGAGATGATTTTAGAACAATAATCTGTCCCTCACAGCAGCAGCAGGAACCTCTCCCTATAGCAGAAGGAGATGATTTTAGAACAATAATCTGTCTCACTCCCTGTCTAATAACAAGATTTTAGTAGAGGATGGTGATATCCCTCTCCAAGGACGACTACGACACTTCCTGTCTAACAACAAGATTTTAGGAGAGGATCACGATATCCCTCTCCATTGACGACGAGGGCTCTCCCTGTCTAATAACAAGATTTTATTAGAGGAAGACGATATCCCTCTCCAAGGACGACGACGACACTCCCTGTCTAATAACAAGATTT
>BLSH010056541.1:692811-703208 GCA_018402905.1 Glandirana rugosa | reverse complement strand
TAACATTGGTTGTCTGTGGGAGGCTCTTGTTCGTTCTATTGCTTGTTCTCGGAGGGTGTCTGTTGGTTACAATCAAGGTGGAGTTATTCGGTGTTAAAGTTCGTTCTTGGCTGTTGCGTCGGTTATCTTGTATTTCAGGGGGTGGTAATGCGGTGTTGGTGTAGTATGTTGGAGTATGGAGAATTCAGAAAGTGTTGGTTCTTGTTAAAGGAGTTCCTATGGGGTACATTGAAGAGAGGGTAGGATTAGTATCTGTTGTCTCTTGTTCTTTGAGCTTTGGAGGCAGGAGTGCCTGAATTGTGTCCTTCAGTAGCTTTTTGTTTTTTGTTCCCTTTGAAATAGTTTGTTTTCAAGGGGGTGTTGTCAGGGGAGAGACTTTGTGGAGTTGAGTGAAGAGGCAGGCGGAATTCTTGGTACCATTCCGGAAGGTCAATGGTCTCGCATTGTATGGCCTCACAAAAGGAGGGAATGTCCTCTGGTGTACGTAGGAGAACCTGTTTTCCTTCAACTACAATTTGGACGGCGAATGGAAATTTCCATTTGTAAGGAATTTTCTTATCCTTTAATATTTCTAGTAACGGTTTTACCGCTTTTCTGTTTTTTAGAGTTATAGGTGAGAGGTCTTGGTAAAGCTGTATTGTTGAGCCATTGAAGAGGATCTCATCATTCTGTCTGGCTTTAGCCAATATCTCTTCCTTGAGGGGGAAGCTGTTAGGGCAACAGACTATGTCCCTGGGAGGTGCTGAGTCTGGACCTCTGGGTCTTAAGGCTCTGTGGGCCCTCTCAAAGTTGATAGTGGAGTCTATGGGTCTTTCTAAGATGTTGTTAAAGATGGAAGTGAGGACTGATTTTATTTCTTCGGAGTTTATGGTTTCGGGTATGCCTCTTACTCTGATGTTATTTCTTCTCCCTCTGTTGTCAAGGTCTTCCATTTGCCTGTTGATGTTTATAAGGTGTGTTGAATGGGAGGTTGTGACGAATTCCAGTCTTTTAATCGCTCTGTCTCTGTGTTTTCCTGCTTTCTCGTTTGTTGCTTTTTGTTCAGTCAGGACCATTATGTTAGCTTTCAAGTCTGTTATCGCGGTAGTGAAAGATTTTTTGATGTCTGCCGCAATTTCTGTCATTTCCCCTATTGTGAGGGGTTGGTCTTGATTGGTGTTTGTTCTGTTTGTCCTGTCTGAGATTGCTGAGGCATCATCATCAAAGTCCTCTTCATCTGTGAAGTCTTGTGAGGGGTTTTTCATGTTTGACAGGTCTTTTCCCTTCTGTGAGTGACTTTTGAAGATGTCCGCAATATCCTGACCAGATGTACCCGCTAATGAGCGTTGGGATCTGGTTTGAGAACCTGGGTGGGTTAGTGATTTTTGGGGTTTACCCATTTTGCCTAGTAGTCTTGGTTGCTGTTGAAGGATATGTGGTTTCCCTTTGCTCCTTGTTATTGTGACATTCTGATGTTTTGTCTAGATGGTATTAAGAAAAGGGCCCAGAATTGTATGGTGGAGCAGGTTAGCTGTAAGTGAAGAATCAGCTGCAATCTCTATATGTTTCTTTGTGTACCAGAGAGGGTTTAAGCTCTCTTGATTTTTCTGTGGATATATTTCAGAGCTGAATCAGAATGCCATAAATTTATGTCAGTGTCCTTTCTGAGGAGTGCAATATTCAGCGTTATGATGTGTCTGAGTTCAGGCTTAAAGCCGCGGCTTCAGGCTCATCCAACTAATGTGCTGGTGTTTTAGTATGTGAGATCAGTGCATTGGAATCTGCTTGATCTCAGACCCTTAAAGTTCAGTGATAGTTATTTGGAGATAGTGGATAATGGGGGAGCTTGATAGCTGAAGAATGTTCAGACACTGTGAAGCACTGGAGGTAGGCCGCGTCTGGATCTCTGTTCTCTATGAGAACTCCCGGGGTCGCCCTGGGTGATTACCGGGTATTTTTCTCAGTTTAGGGGGTATGGAGATCAGTTTTGGGCATGTGGGGTTGTGTTTATATCAGGCTTACCCCGCTGTGGATCTCGCGGCCTAGTCTTCGTAAAAGCCGCGGCCTCAATTTCGGATCGGCGGTTCCGCGATCTCCTTTTCAAGCTCCGATTCTCCCGATTTTGGCCTCGGATTGTAGGGCTTGATATGGGAAGGTTGATGGTTGAAGAGTTTTGTCTCTCTTCTTTTTTAATCGGAAGGATGGCTCTGAGTTCTTTTCGGTCTGTCAGAGCTCTTCCAGGACACGTCCGTCGCCGTGAGCCGCTAGCCATGCCCCCTCTCGGTCTTTTATCGTCTATATCGCAAAAAAATAAAAAACACAGAGGTGATCAAATTTGTGGGAAAAAAGGACACAAATTTTGTTTGGTTACAGCATTGCATGACCGCGCAATTAGCAGTTAAATTAGTGCAGTGCCAAATTGTAAACAATGCTCTGGTCATTGAGGGGGAAATCCTTCCGGGGCTGAAGTGGTTAATAAATAAATTCAGAATTTTGTCTTGTGGTTTTATGAAAATGGTAATGAAAAAGTTTACTTCAGTGACAAGCCTAAACTGTTGTCTGACATGAAAAATGCGTCCAACATGCAAAAATAGAGAGAGAGGTGTAGGATCAGATGGTCAGTGCCTTCATGTAGGCAGGCATGTATTGGCAAACTAGCAACTCTTGAATTTTAATAGTAGGGCTTTTAAAGTGAATGTGAAGTATATTTCAGTGCACTAGGCTAAGCTAGGCTGCTGTCAATCACTCACAGCTAAGATGGGGTGTATCGGCCTATTGTTTTCTTACTGTTCCTATTACAGGAGCCACTGCAAATGTTTGCAAATGCTACTACAGGTCTTAACTGGTGGTTAGCCTTGAAAGTAAATAAAGTAACAGGAATAGGGACAGAATAATCCAGCACAAGCATAGAAAAACACAAATTTGGCAGCTTAATATGGTAGTAATGTAGTTGGGAATTTTTTGGAGGAAATCTATTTTTAGGATTTACATACTAAGGATAATAACATACCTCTAAACAGAAAGGACTTACTGCTCCACACTAGATATGGCATTCCTCACTGGCGGATGTCAGATTACATAAGGCTTGTCTCCACTTTACAATAGGACATGTCACATGAACAAAAGTATAAAGATGCACTCTGGATCCAGTGCTGTTCAATACAAAACAGTTTTGTTTAATACATTAAAGAAAATTCATTGTAAGTGTGGGTACACACTAGAAGTTTTTCTTTCCTTTAACCCAGCAGGTTAAATGAAAAAACTTAAGAGATTTCCATACTAAAACAAGTGAAATTAGTGCATCGATCTCCCCTGCTGCGCTATTATATTCTGACAGAGGGACTCCCCCACCCCTCCAGAATACACTAATCAGTGCTGGCAGCCATTGGCTACTGCTGATTCCATGGCAGTCAGATGCTGGTTTTCTAGAAGCATGTTCGACAGTAAGGCCTGCTTTTGTAGAACAGACAGCTGTACACACAGGCCGAAAGTCATTCGGTTCCCAGTTTTCTTGGTGCCTACATGGTAGCATATTGATGTTACACAACTATCTGACAGTGAGGACATTTCTGAATTAATATTTAATTAATACTGTACAAGAGTACATCTCTTGAATTCTACAGTTGCCAGAGCACCCAGATCAACTCCAGTTGCAGATTGTCTTGAGGGAGCCTCTTGCCCACTATTCTGCCCAATAGCCTTGTAAGCCTTGTGGATAAGGCTGACAATCCACAAAGATAGGGTTCTCAAAGTAGCTTATTTGCCCCTGCTTCTGCCACCAGGGAAAATGAAGCTCTGAATGAGGAACTTGCCTGAAGGTAGGAAGTCAGGGATTTCCCAGTGTTTAGTTTGTGTAATTCTGAACTTTTGGGTGGAAAACCTGTAAACACCTAATTATGTGACAGGTAGAATGAAGATGCCACCTTGGGAATTAATTGCTGGATGGGTCTCAGGATTACACTGTCAGGTAAGAAAGTAATGTAGATTTCTGCGGCTCTCAGAATCTGAAGTTCTAAAATCCATCCCCCTACAGTAATTGCAACCAGAAAAATGATTTTCAAAGTGATGTTTCGCAATGAGCAGTTCTCCGCGGATGTGAAGGGTTCCTGTAAAAGCAAGTTTAGGACATTGATTAAATCATACTAAGGAAAGGAAAACTTTTTGGGAGATCTCAACTAAAGGTTAATTTGTTCACTTCTTTCTCGTGACTGTCAGGAGGAGTGTCCCAGGCGGCTTAGACATTTGTGGACATCACTGGAGAGAGATGGGGCTCAGGTAAGTAATTAGGGGGGTGCTGGGGAAGCTGCTACACCCAAAAAGATTTTATCTTAATGCATTAAGATAAAAAAAAAATTGCCTTTACAACTCCTCTAAATGGCTGAAATCTGGACTTTTTCAAGGGTATCGGTGATTCACTCCATGGTGTGCCACATCTCTAAATACGAAATGGAAAATGGGTATTCCCGTTTGGTGGGAATTTATAGGCAATTAACTCATATAACAATTGGATAAGCAAAAAAAGTGTTTTTTTTTATTAATGTCTCATCAATTAAAAACAATAACATAGAATGTACATGGCCTAAGCAACTTAAGTACACCAACTGAGGTATGAGTGATGAAACAAAATGATATCCTCTATCAGGGGTAGGGAAGATATCTGTTATCTATAATGCAAATCAGAAATCAGTGACAGTGCATACACTAACAATACATAGATATAATAAATAATACGTCTCAAACTTACAGTTGCTCCAAAGGTATACATGTGAACATTCCATGTTACATTAAAAGAAAACACACCCTCATGAACCCATAGTCATTCATGTCCTGTCTGTGTGCTTGCCTCCTTGGTTGTGTCAGCTTAGAGGCTGTTCACATCACCACCTGTGGACTAAGTAATCTCCTCTCAGTGAACTCCACCCCAGCCTCTAATTAAGCAAACACTATTTAAGACCATGTATTGTAAGGATGGATTAGCAAGGAGAACCATCCCCACTAATCTGGACGATGTCCCCTCTCTGCGATCCATGGGGCATCCCCTGCCAGCTGAAGAACCCATGCAGCTGGGCTGGACCAGGCTATCTCCTGAGGAGCATGCTAGGCGCAGAACTTTGGGCCTGTGTCTCTACTGTGGGGCAAAGGTCATTTTTGTGACACTTGCTCACTGTGTCTGGGAAATGCTCAGGTCTTATACGTCTGGAAGGTGGAGTGTTGGACCCAAAAACCTCACCTTCACATCTCCTTCTGTCGGTGTTCCTTCACACCGGTGCTTCTTCTTATTTGGTCCTGGCATACCTTGATTCTGGAGCTGCTGGCACTTTTATGGACTGGGAAACTGCTTCTTCCATGAAGCTTACCCTTTCGGCGCTCACGACACCATTGGCGGTCTCGACGATCGATGGTACGGTTCTTCCAGGGGGCCCTATCCGCTTCCAGACTTTTCTGGTTAAATGTCAGTAGAAATACACCACCAGTAGGAGATATCCTTTCCTGTCCTACCTAAGGCCTCAACCCCCATCATATTGGGTCTTCCCTGGTTACAGCTCCATTCTCCACATTTTGACTGGACTTCCAGGCAGATATTGGCTTGGGGTTCCTCCTGTTTTTTGTCCTGTTTGCTCAAGGTGGTCTCGAAGGAGGGACTTCCTGTTGCCACCATGGCAGTTTCTTCTACCCTTCCCACTGCATATAGCAATTTCTGGGATGTCTTCTGCAAGAAATCAGCTGAAGTGCATCCTCCTCACAGGTCATTTGACTGTGCCATTGACCTTGTTCCAGGAGTGACTCTGCCCAGGGGTCATACCTATCCTCTGTTTATCCCTGAGACCCAGGCCATGTCAGAGTATGTCGCTGAAAACCTAGAGAAAGGGCTCATTTGGAAGTCCTCGTCACCGACGGGAGCAGGATTCTTTTTTGTTGCCATTAAGACCTTGCATTGATTGTTGAGGTTTAAAGGCAGTGACAATCAAGAACCGATACTACTTACACCTAATCTCTAAGCTATTCGACAGGTTGGATCTCAGGGATGCCTACAATCTGTTCTAGATAAGGGAGGGTGATGAATGTAAAATCTCATTTAACATGAGAGATGGGCATTGTGAATATCTGGTTATGCCCTTTGGGCTGTGTAAAGCCCCAGCTGTATTTCAAAACGTTGTCAATGAGGTCTTCAGGGGTTTGCTATATACATTTTGGTCATCTATCTGGATGACATTCTAATCTTTTCGAAAAATCTGCTCGTCCACGGAAACCATGTCAGGGTTGTACTCCAGTGCCTTACGGAAAATAACCTGTATGCCAAGCTGGAGAAATGTTCTTTTGAATGTTCTGAGGTCCTGTTTCTGGGATGCTTTGTCTCCAGTTTGGGTCTACGTATGGATCCGGAAAAGGTCTTGGCCATTACCAACTGGCCTCTTCCTGCCAGCCTCAAGTCCACACAGCGATTTCTTGGGTTTTCCAATTATTATAGGCAATTTATTAAGAACTACTCTTCCATTGCTGCGCCCATTATTGCCTTGACCAAGAAAGGTGCTAATGCCAAGGAATGACCTCCTGAAGCTGTCGCTGCATTCCATGATCTGAAACAAGCCTTTGTTACTGGTCCTCTCTTGAGGAGACCTAATCCCGGGGACTCATTTTTTATTGAAGTGGACGCTTCCTCTACTGGAGTAGGAGCGGTGCTTCTTCAATTATCTGTAAATAAATGGCAACCTTGTGCATTCTTCTCCAAAAAATTCTCTCAGGCAGAGAAAAATTATGCTATTGGCGACCGGGAGCTTCTTGCAATTAAATTGGCATTAGAGAAATGGCGTCATCTCCTGGAGGGTTTCCCTCACTATATAACGATCTTCACTGATCACACAAATTTACAGTACTTCTAGAATTCTAAACGACTGAATCCCAGACAGGCCAGATGGAGTCTGTTCTTTTCCCGTTTCAATTTCACGATCACGTACAAACCTGGTTCCTGCAACAGTCGGGCTGATGCACTCTCTAGGTCTTTTGACACGCTGGACGAGGAGCCCACCTCTGAACCTGAGCCGATCATTCCGACCAGGTGTATTCTTCCCATTCCACCACCCTGGAGTCTAAAATTCCTCCTGGCAAGACCTTCATCCCCACGGAATTAAGACCTAAGATCCTTCGTTGGGGACATGATTCCAAGGTGTCAGGTCATGCTGGGTTCCTCCGATCCCTTCAGCTCATCAGTCACCACTACTGGTGGCCTACTCTCTGTTCGGCTGTCAAAGGCTAAGTAAAGGCGTGCCATGTTTGTGCCCAGTCTAAGTCCTCCACACAAGCTCCTGTCGGTCTGCTCATTCCCTTGCCCATTCTGAAGGAGCCCTGGACTCACATTGCTATGGATTTCATCACCAATCTTCCGCCGTCTGAAAAGAATACAGTCATTTGGGTGGTAATTGATCGGTTCTCCAAGATGGCTCATTTTGTTCCCCTTCCTGGTCTCCCTTCTGCTCCTGCTTTAGCCCCACATCTTTGTTTAATAAATCCTCCGCCTCCATGGGGTTCCTTCCCATATTGTTTCGGACAGGGGGGTTCAATTTATATTCCGCTTCTGGAGAGCTCTTTGCAAGTCCCTCAATATTGTCTTAGATTTTTCTTATTATTACCACCCTCAATCCAATGGACAGACTGAGAGGGTTAATCAGGAGTTAGAGGTCTTCCTCCGCACCTTAGTGTCTGCTCATCATGATGACTGGTCCTCTCTACACCCGTGGGCAGAATTTTCTCACAATAATCATGTTAACACCAGTTCTCAGAAGACCCCCTTTTTCACAGTTTATAGAAGAGACCCTCAGCTTCCTCTTCCTATGACCTGTTCTCCAGACATTCCAGCTTTGGCTACTGTTCAACAATCATTCAATATCCTTTGGGGTGAGGTTCACCTTTCCCTCCGGCAGCGGCTGATAATATTAAGGGTTTTGCCGACCGTCACAGGCGTAACCGCCTTTTTTACAGATTGCAAAAAAGGTCTGGCTTTCTACCAGGAACATCAAGCTCAGGGTTCCATCTCTGAAATTTTCCGCAAGATTCATTGGTCTGTACTCTATAATTGCTAAGTTGAATCTGGTATGTTTTAAACTCCAGATTCTGAAAAGCCTCAGGATTTCAAACTCCTTTCATGTTTCCCTTCTGAAGCCTTTAGTCCTCAGTAAGTTCTCTCGTCCTCTCCCTACCACGGTTCCGGTCTCGGAGGATGGTCAGGAGTATGAGATTAGTCTAGTCCTGGACTCCCAGCTCTACAAAGGCATTCTTCAGTACCTGGTGCATTGGAAAGGGTTTGTCCTGAGGAGAGGTCTTGGATCCCTGCATCTGATGTATTTGCACCTCGCCTGGTGAGGAGGCTTCATTTGAGATTTCCCTCTAAGCCTGGGCCTAGACGGGGGAGGGGGAGGCCTCATAAGAGGGGGGGTACTGTCATGAACCCATAGTCATTCATGTCCTGTCTGTTTGCTTACCTGCTTGGTTGTGTCAGCTTAGAGGCCGTTCACATCACCCCCTGTGGGCTAAGTAATCTCCTCTCAGTGAACTCCACCCCAGCCTCCAGTTAGGCAAACGCTATTTAAGACCATGTGCTGCAAAGCCTCCTTGCTGATTAATGTTGTGTGTGTTGGCTTTGTGTGTGGTTGTTCCTGTCATATGCTCTGAGTCTATTTCCGTTTACCGACTTTTGGCTTGTTCTGACTATCCTTGCCTGCCTGATACCCCGACCTTGGCGTGCTCTTCCGTCTGTCCCTGTTTGCTTGGAGCCCTGACCTTTGGCTAGGCCGCTTATTATCCTTGCTGTTCCTTTGCTGCTGCTTTCTCTCTTCCACCTGTAGCCAGCTGAGCGTGAGCTAGGGGACCCGGTGGGCCGCAACCTGGATTCAGTTTCAGCCAAATCCATCCTCAACACCAGAGGCTCTGGCGAATACCTACTGGCTCTTAGACTCTGCGCCCTGGGGAAACCGATGCACTAGCTCCCTGTGTTTCAGTGTCAGTGCTCCAGGGGCCCGTCTTCCCATACCAGCCGGAGCTCAATAGCAAAAGTCTGCTATAGGTCCACAGCCTTACCGGTGCGCTTCGCAAACCTTAGCGTACGTTTCACGCTTCTGCGGTGCGATTCACATCACTGCGGTGCGCATCTGTCACCTGACCCCAGGTGTCCTGACACACAGTCTCAGAAGTTCCTGCTTTTTTGCCCCCACCGTGAATGTCACGTATTCTATACTGAATAGGAAAGCCAATATTTTGGAGGCGCATCACCAGGTGCCTCCCTCAACATAAGAAACTAGGAAACACTGAGGCCTAACATACGGGATCCTACAATTAAAACATAATGCTAAACTATATTTGTATTTAGGGGGTTCAAGGATATGTGTGTGGTATAACATATGCTCAAAAGTTAGATGTGGTTAAAGCGGAGTTCCACCCATTTAAAAGTCAGCAGCAACAAAAACTGTAGCTGCTGACTTTTAATAAACAGACACTTACCTGTCCCATGGTCCAACGATGCGGCCGCCCGATGCCTCGCCTCCCCTCCCCCTCCTCTCCCCAGCGCCGGCAATCCAACTGTGGGAGCCCAACTGTGGCTTCAAATGTTTTCAAATGTTTGTATTTTTTTTATTTGGTTCATTGGTAACATTGTTGTTACAATAGTTACGCTGGTGTGACTACTCACGGCGAGAGGGGTTTGGATACATTTAATGATCTTTCTGTTGCAGAGATTACACTTCACACTTTGTTTTGTTTATGCACCGCATGACCAACTTGACTTTCTCTTAGGTTGCTTTGTTCAGAGGAGGATGAGTGGTGGTGTCTCTTGGAGCTTTTGTGTTGAGTTCTGTGGGTAATCGAAGATTAAGAATCACCATCTGGCTGTCCTGGGAATAGCCAGAGTTAAAATTAGTAAACATCCATATAAAAGCACTACTTTTTTAATTCAACATTTTATTGATTTTCATTATATACTGTATATAGCAAACAAAGCAGTAGCTGGCATGAAATGCAGGCTTCAAGAATAGTACAGTGGGAGCTAGCTCTGCTTACCTCCTTTGCATGTGGCGCCGGAACCGGAAGTGTAGGGAGTCCTTCTCCCTCCCTCCACCTCTCTCTCCCCTCTCTCTTTCTCTCCCCCTCTCCCTTTCTTCCCCCCTCCCTCTCTCTCCCTCTTTCTCTCTCCCTCCCCCTCTCCCTCCCCCCCCTCTCTCCCTCCCCCTCTCACACTCTCTCTCCCCCCTCTCTCTCCTCTCTCCCCCTCTCTCTTTCTCCCCCCCCCCCTCACCCCCCTCTCCCTCTCTCTCCCCCTCTCTCTCTCGCCCCCTCTCCCTCTCTCATCGTCCTCTCCTCTCTCTCACTCTCTCCCCCTCTCTCTCTCCCCCCTCTCTCCCACTCCCCCCCCCCCTCTTTCTCTCTCCCCC
>BLSH010056541.1:666677-676843 GCA_018402905.1 Glandirana rugosa | reverse complement strand
TTTCCTTTTAATGCCATTCATACCGTTGTTAAAAGGAATAAGGACCTGGAGGGGTACAGTCGGATGATACCCTACTGCAGAGCGGCAAGCTGGAGTACGCCGAACACGTTCATTAGACATTACAGGCTAAATGTGGCCTTCCCGGCCGAGGAGGCGCTGGGTTATAAGATTATTTCGGCGGCTGTCACCCATTAAAGTTAATGAAGCAGCATATTCCGCAAACTGTGGTGGTGGTTATTTGTTTTCTTTTGGGGGCCCTCCCCTGGGATGAGGTAGCTTGGTACATCCCATAGTAGGCTGACATGGGGAGGTCCAGGAATAAGGAAAATTGTTGCCATACTTACCGTAATTTTCCTTTCCTGGATCCTCCCCATGTCAGCCGTGGATCCCCACCCAATTATCCGTCGCGAGGCGGGTATAGTGGAACAGTGTTATGGGGCAGACAGCCGCCCTTTATGGGCTAGGAAAGAGGTGGTCCTGGAGGGGTCAGAGGGGCGGAGCTGACCCGTAGTAGGCTGACATGGGGAGGATCCAGGAAAGGAAAATTACGGTAAGTATGGCAACAATTTTCCTTATTCTCGTACTCTTAAGCTGGTCATAAATGGAACAATTCTCTTTCCTGCAACCATGGGTTAATAGGGGAATCCCTCCCATCGAGTCATTGTGTTCTCTTGGTGGAGGGGGGGAACCGTCCCCGCTAGGAGAACACAATGATTATTGCTAGTGGCTATAACAACTGCTAGCAATAATCACATGTAAAATGTGTCAGGCTGGTTGTACCCAAGTTGATTAATCAATCACCTTGGGTACATTTAGCATGCCCATACATGGTTCAAATCTCGGCTGGTTCCTGCTCAACCGGCCAAGATTGAAACTATCTATAGCTGGTTTTACTTGACAACACTGCACAATTGCTTTGCTGTAGGTGCTCACCAAAGATGCAATACACTAATTTGCATGAACTTTTTTTTTTCTGTTCATTTCCCTATGCCTTACTGCTCCTTACTATGCCTGACTACGCATAATCCCTTTATTTATTGGAAACTGGAAGCCCTCTTTAACAAGGGAGCCCTCAGATCCTGCCCCCCATGTGCATGAGTATGGTGTACATTGTACCCCTACTCATTCATCAAAAAAGTGTCAAAAATAATTAATGACAAGAGGCAGTTTTTGACAATTCCTTTCTACCCTCTGGGTGACAGTTCTTAAACAGGTAAGGGGTGGGGCCACCTGGAGACATCACCTGTTGGCCATGTCCCCTTATGATGTCATCACCCGATGCTTGCTGATTTGATGACGCCACAAGGGGGGGGCAGCAGGTGTGTTTACCAGGTGGCCTTGCCTCTTACCTACTTACCTTACCTACTTAAGAACTGTCACCCGGCGGAGCAGGCATTCGGCAGTCAGCTTTCCTCAGGGGTGGAGCTTTTTTTTTTTTTTTGGGTCGGCTGGCATCGTGGTTAATGATGGATCTACATCGGGGGACATTTTCATTTTTTAAAAACTGCCTCTTGTCATTATTTATTTTTGACATTATTTTGCTGAATGTACAATGGGTACAATGTACCTCAAACTCATTCACATAAGGGGACCCCCATGTTGAGGGCATGTAGCCTGGTATTGTTCAGGAGGGGGTGCTTGCTCACCCCCCCCCCCTTTTCCTGGCCTGCCCTAGGCTATTTTCTTTCCATTTTTTTTTTTTATTGCCAGCAATGACTTGCTAACGTTAGTCAATTTAAATGTCATTGTTTTTTCTTTAGAAATGTTAATTTTGCTGCAGCAGGTTCTATACACGGTACAGATGGGACACTTTACATGCAGAGTAAGGGGACCCCCCCCCCATTTAAAGACATTTTTCATTTTTATTGTTTAATTTTAAGCATCATTAAAATCACTGCTCCTTTAACCACTTCCCTACTGGGCACTTAAACCCCCCTCCTGCCCGGACCAATTTTCAGTTTTCAGCGATGTCGCTCTTTGAATGAACGTTGTACCCAAACAAAATTGGCGTCCTTTTTTCCCACAAATAGAGCTTTCTTTTGGTGGTATTTGATCGCCTCTGTGTCATTTCTGATCGCCGCTATAAACAAAAAAAGAGAAACAATTTTGAAAAAAAAAACAATATTTTTTACTTTTTGCTATAATAAATATCCAAAAATATTCATCAGTTTTGGCCAATATATATTCTTCTACATATTTTTGGTTAGAAAAATCGCAATCGGCGTTTATTGATTGGGTTGCGCAAAAGTTATAGCGCCTACAAACTATGGTCATTGATTTATGGCGTTTTTATTATTTTTTTATTTTTTTACTGGTAATGGTGGCGATCTGCGATTTTTAGCGTTACTGCGATATCGAGGCGGACATGTCGGACGTTTTTGACACTTTTTTGGGACCAATGACATTTATACAGCGATCAGAAATTTAAATGTCCACTGTTACAGTATAAATGTCATTGGCAGTGAAGGGGTTAACCTGCAGGGGCAGTGAAGGGGTTAACAATGTTCCCTGGGTGTGTTCTAACTGTGGGGGGGGGGCGGGGTTGGCAGGGGCATGACAGATCTAACTGATCCCAGTGACAGGGATCAGTAGATCTGGCATGCCCCCCCTCACAGAACGGGGAACCGCCGTGTTTACTTTGGCGGTTCCCCGTTCCTCCTGTCTGTAAGGAGATTGCGGGTCTCCGGCGGACATCGGGTCCACCCGACCCGCGGGCATGCTCCCGTAGTGTGCGGCGGCACGTGCATGCGCCGCTCGCGCCCGCGGGAGCGCGCCCAGCACGAGCCGAATGGGAGGACATCAATAGACGTCCTCCCGGCATTTTAGAGCCGCGCTGTAGCCGTCATTCGGCTATAGCGCGGATAGGAGGTGGTTAAAAAAAAAATTGTATTTATAGTATCAATGCAAAGTTTTTTTTCTTTAAATATTGTTTTTCATTTAATTTTTATTGTTTCACTTTAAACATCATTAAAATCACTGCTCTTTTAAAAAAAAGTTTTTTTGCATCAATACATGTCCCCCAGGAGAGTACCCAGGCCTCGTTCCATTTTTATGGCCAATTACTTGCATATAAGCCTTCAAAATGGGGACTTTTGATTTTCCATGTTCGGGGGCCCATAGACTTTAATAGAATTTGCGGCTAAGGGCCAGACATTTTCCTTGTTCGGGAGTTCTGGTGTGAACCGAACAGGGGGGGTGTTTGGCCCATCACTAGTTATAATCACTCTGTAATCACTAACATTAAGCCTGTATTCACACTTAGCATTTTGTGAATGTGTGAATTTTCGCACAATGTCATGAGCATTTACAAATTGCTTGAAAAATGCGTGGGAATCTTGCCTTGCCATTCATTGTTTATGGTCCCCCAAACACAGCAAAAAAGACATACCTTCCATTCACATCTTTTCATTGGAAAAATACAGCAAATGCGTGAATCTTGACACTCAAAAGGGTGCATGAGCTACTTTACCGCATTTGTTCTGTATAAGGCCAAAATAAATAGGCTCTCCTATGCGTACAATGCAAAGATGTGCAAAAACTATTTTGCGACCGTTCACGTAAAGCTAAATTTGAACGCAGACTAAATGTATTTTTTTTAAAATGCAGTCAGTTTAAGTACCTGAATTTGATGGTATCAGCATTGTGTAGTCCCTATGCTGTAGAGCAGACATTAGACATCAGACTAAAAGAGTAAAGAAGCAGCACAATAAGCCAACCAGTCATGCTATGGAGCTCAGAGCTTATAAGGAACAGGCTGATGTAAAGAGTGACAGAGATGAGTTCATTAGTGTGCTGCTTTTTCTTTCACTGTCCAGTTACAGACTAGGGGAGGGACAAGACTTGTAAGTAGGGATGCACCAATACCGATACTAGTATCGGGGCCAATACTCGGCCTTTTCGCGAGTACCTGTATTCGCGAAAATTGGCCGATACCGGAAACCGATAAAGAAAGTGCCATCGGTGGAGCGGATGTGGAAGCAGATAAAGGTTTCTGGCCCTCCATTTTGAGTTGAGTGCTGATACATGATGCATGTCTCTGGCTGTGCTGCTGTCCGTCTCCTCAAGGCTGTCTGTTAATGGCGATCGGTGCGGTCACATTACGTTCCGCATGGCGATCAGGGAGTGCTGTGTTGATGTCTCCTCTCCTGTCTTTGCAGCCAGTGAGTGGTACCTGTACATGTCTGACCCACACCACAGCAAGCATGTCTCTCTCAACTAGCTTACATGGCAGCCAGTGTCAGTGAGGGTTACTTGGCTGTTACATGTCCCACACTACAGCAAGCATGTCTCTCTCAACTAGCTTACATGGCAGCCAGTGTCAGTGAGGGTTACTTGGCTGTTACATGTCCCACACTACAGCAAGCATGTCTCTCTCAGGTTAAATGGCGCCCAGTGTCAGTGACTCACGGTGAGTGTTACCTATACATGTCCCACACCCACAGCATGTCTCTCTCAGGTTAAATGGTGGCCAGTTTCAGTGAGTGTTACCTGTACATGTCCCACACCACAGTCAGCAAGCATGTCTCTCTCAGTTGAAATGGTGGCCAGTGTCAGTGAATGTTACATGTCCCACACCCACAGCATGTCTCTCTAAGCTTAACTGTCTGTGAAATGTGTTTCTTTCACAAATGTGTAAGAAGATGCACTAGAACAGTGGTTCTCAACTCCGGTCCTCGGGACCCACCAACAGGCCAGGTTTGCAGGATAACTGAAATGCATCACAGGTGATATAATTTGCTGCTTAGTGATTGCAGTATTCTAGTCTGCATCTTCCCAAGGTAATACTTAAAATCTGGCCTGTTGGTGGGTCCCGAGGACTGGAGTTGAGAACCACTGCACTAGAAGCAAGCACATGACATGTTTTTTTTTTACAAAATGCTATGTCTTTTTGAGTTTTTGTAATATAAATAGTTGTGCTAAATAGTGCATAATACAAACATATATCACATCTGATGCATATATCGACAATGCAAACTGATAACATGCAAAATGTGCAAAAGTGCTCTTAATAAAAAAAGGTTATGAAAAAGAAATGGTCCAAAAGTGAAAAAGTTCTGTGATAAATCCTCTGTATTAATAGTGATCCAGCAAAGAATACAAAAGTAGTTGAAATAGGTCCCTAGGATTAGAGGATTTTTAAAGACATATGGAGGTATCCATCGCTGTTGTTTAACTTATATCAATCCACCACCGAAGGACATGCACACCATGTGGGGTCTAAGAAATGGGTACTCTTACCAGATGATCTGGACTCACTATCTCTAGTGGGTCAGGCAGGCAGATATAACCTTCTATAATGCAAATAGAAATCTGCGCCTATGGGAAACACTAATGAAAGATATGGAGCTGCTGGTACGACAGTAAAACTGTAGCAGGTTATACTAAAAAACAGATTATTTTCTATGTGTGAGTAACTGCTTTATGAGCGCGGTACCCCTACAATTTGTGTTTTAGATATAACCTTCTGCAAGGTATATTAGGCCAGTTCTCTCCCTCTCCAAAATACCAGGTATGCGCAAAGCTTGGGTGGGTAACTATATCAAGCATCAACCTCGGCAGCAGATGAGGGCAAAGAAAAGAAGGGACTAATAGTGTAAGTCCATAAACACACTTTTATTAAAAACAGAGATTGGTACTCACATTGAAACAGTGTCAAAACGCATGTATCTAATAAAAGCCGGCAAATCATACAAACGCGATCATCCCCGTCCTTCCTGGAGCGTGTAGGCATGGTGACGTCAGCGTGTAGCTCTGCCCTACATGTTTCGTCATACGTGACATCTTCCAGGGGCACGGGCGACGCGCTGACACACCACCTAATATACTCTCCAGCAAGCCAAACCTCGTTTCTGAGTTCAGCCGCCATTTTGAAGGAGTCCAGATCACACCAAATGAGTATTGTGGGTTATAAGAGACCCAATATTGACAGTATCTCACAAAATGAGTACACCCCTCACATTTTTGTAAATATTTTATTATATCCTTTCATGTGATAACACTGAAGAAATGACACTTTGCTACAATGTAAAGTATTGAGTGTACAGCTTGTATAACAGTGAAAATCTGCTGTCCCCTCCAAATAACTCAACACACAGTCATTAATGTCTAAACCGCTGGCAGCGTGGGGGTCAAGTTTGCATATATTCTCGAAACGTGATAATTTATCAAGTGCGAGTCCTCCTTGGATTGTGAGTTTGGAAGTTCATGACTTTTACATGAGTCAGGGAATGTTTTGAAGGAACTTTGTGCTACTTTGTAAGGGACAGAGAGTTCCTAGTCCTTAAGGGGCTTTTGCATCTTTTACTACCAGAGACTGTCAATGTTCAGGCAGAGGACAGTTCTGGAGCATGTACATGGGATGAAAGTTGACCCTGGATTTGTGGCTATCAAGCTGGGCATCCCATAATTCCTATTCCCCATCCAAGTTATTACCCCTAATAAAACATAAAAACCAAGCTCAAAAATGGTTCCTAGTGTCTGGATGAAGGTGGAAAATGCTTATTGCTTGGCTGTGTAGGAGTGGGGAACCCAGTCATCTGCAACCCTTGCGGGGGTAGTGCTACATATCTACTGACACCATTTATCTGCATAGGCAGTTTCTTGTAAAAATCAACTAACCATTTAAAGGCAGAAAGCTCCTAGAGCAGTACACGATTCTGGAAAACCACATAACGGGGGATTTCAGCTGGAAGCAGCCCAAACCTGCTTGGGTGGGGCTATACTTCCTGTGGGTAAAAGTCTTGTGTCGGTTGTTTTTTTGGGGGGTTTTTTTTGCTAAAATCAGGCCATTATGTTTGCTGTTGAAAGTGTTATTTTGTTTGTCTCTACAGGAATAAAGGCTTTCTCTTGGTTTAAAAAAAAATGGCTTTGCATGTGGTCCCAGAGCACTACCACGGTTGGTAATACCCCAAACATTACAATATATATATATATGCTATTTACATAAAAATGCAATGTGGTATTTTAATATTGCTGTAAACTTCAAGTAACCTATAGGTATTCAATATCCATCATCTAACATACAGTATTTAATTTCAGTGGATTTAGATGCATTATTTGCTCAATGGAATGCAAATGACTGTAAAAAATACTTTTTTAGGACTGTATCATTAGATAAAGATTCATCTGATCTATCAACAGTTGGTGCATAGATAGCTAGTGCTACCATTTAAAAAATAGGAGTCATAGAGTCAAATAGGAGGCAATCCAGCTGTTGGTTGCATACTGAATATGTACTTTAAAGCCCAAATCTATTTTCTACTTTTGGACTGAGTGGGGAAGGATTACAACTTCTGTTGTCCTTTTACTCTTTGGGGCTCTGTTAGGGCTGGTTCACACAGGGGCGATCCGACTTGCGGGGCGACATTGCTAGGCGATTTGAAAGCAACTTCAGCGCGACTTTGGGCAACTTATAGCGCAACTTGAGGAGACTTACAACACGACTTCATGCTGTGGCCAATCAGAGAAGGGAGAATCCCTAAAAAAGGGATTTTATTAAAACTTACCGTAAAATCCTTTTCTCCGAGTTCACTGACAGACGCAGCTTCTTCATGACTTTGTGGGGTTTTATGTTCGTCCTACCAGGAGTTAACTAGGCAGGGAAAAGAATCAGCTGGCCCCTCCCCTGGGGGCCGTCCTCTCTTCCTACATTAAACCCCCCCTCACAGAATAGCTCTCCAGTTCGTACACAAGCCGTACCAAAACAGAGCCCAGAGGGGTGGGTGCTGCGTCTGTCAGTGAACTCGGAGAAAAGGATTTTACGGTAAGTTTTAATAAAATCCCTTTTTCTCCTACGTTCACTGGCAGACGCAGCTTCTTCATGACTTGGTGGGGACGTCCCCAAGCTGTGTCAAAAAAAAGAGGGGTGGGTAAACGCAAACAACTGTACCCAACTGAACCTCTGAGGAGGCGCCAGACGCGCCTACACTGCCGCCTGCAGAACTTTGCGGCCAAAAGCAGCATCCGAAGATGGGAACACATCAACTTTATAAAACTTAGTAAAAGTGTGAACCGAGGCCCAAGTGGCTGCTTTTCACATCTGTGACACCGAGGCCTGGTGTCTGAAAGCCCAGGAAGCACTAACCGCCCGGGTAGAATGAGCCGTGACCGGAAAAGGGGGAATCTTGCCCCGAACAGAATACGCATGGGTCATGGTTTTTCTAATCCACCGAGAAATAATAGCCGAAGAAGCCGCCAGACCTTTGCGCGGCCCTTCAGGCAAAACAAACAAGGCATCAGCTTTACGAAAAGAAGCTGTAGCAACCAAATACACTCGTAAGGCCCTTACTACGTCCAAGGTATGCAACTCAAACTCCTTGGGGTGCGCTGGACGAGGGCACAATGAAGGTAGAACAATATCTTCATTGATATGAAAAGAAGAGACTACCTTCGGAAGAAAAGAAGGAAGGGGTCGCAAGACCGCCTTATCCTTATGCATCACCAAATAAGGAGACTTGCACGATAGGGCAGCCAATTCCGACACTCATCTGGCAGAAGTGATGGCAACCAAGAAGGCCACCTTCTGCGACAGAAGTTGTTAGGGGATCTCCCTGATCTTTTCATAAGGTGGTTTCTGAAGAACCGAAAGCACCAGATTCAGATCCCACGGAGCCATCAGGGATCTCACCCGAGGCGCCACATGTCGCACACCTTGTACAAAGGTACGAATCAGAGAATGCGAAGCCAAAGGTCTCTGAAAGAGTATGGCTAAGGCCGAGATCTGGCCCTTAAGAGTACTCAAAGCCAACTGCTTATTCAGACCCTGCTGAAGAAAAGTCAGTACCCTGGAAACTACAAACGAGCGAGGGTTGTAGCCCTCTGCCTCGCAGCAGGCAATGTAAGCCTTCCAGGTTCTGTGATAAATCTTGCGAGAGGGGCACTTGCGAGCTTTTAACAAAGTGGGGATCACGGAGTCAGCCACTCCCCTATCCCTCAGTACCTGGGACTCAATAGCCAAGCCGTCAAAGCCAGCGAGGGTAAAGCAGGGTGCAAGATGGGTCCTTGAGACAGGAGGACGTCTCGCATCGGAAGCCACCAGGGGGCGTCTGCCACCATTTGCACCACGTCGGCGTACCAGGTGTGCCGAGGCCAATCCGGGGCCACCAGAATGGTTGGGATTCCTTCCATCGCTATTCTGCGCACCAATCTCGGGAGCAGACGTATGGGAGGAAAAGCGTACAGGAGGCGATAACGGCTCCAGGGAGCCACCAGGGCATCCGTGGCCACTGCCAACGGATCCTTCGTCCTGGACACAAAAGTTCTCACCTTGTGATTGAACCTGAATGCCATGAGATCCACATCCGGTGTCCCCCACTTGTGGCAAATCTGACTGAACACCTCCGGGTGAAGGGACCACTCCCCCTGGTCCAGCTCCTGGCGACTGAGAAAGTCCGCCTGCCAGTTCTCCACACCTGGGATGTAAACCGCAGAGATTGCCGGAACGTGGAGTTCCGCCCAACGCAGAATCAGAGCTGCCTCCGCAGCCGCTGCTGGGCTCCGAGTGCCGCCCTGATGATTCACATACGCCACCGCCGTGGCATTGTCCGACTGAATTTGAATCGGATGGCCTTGCAATCTCCTCGTCCAATGAGAAAGACACAGTCTGATTGCTCTCAGCTCCAACACATTGATGGGTAGGCAGGCCTCCTAGGCCGACCAATGACCCTGAGCTGATAGCTGCTCCAAGACTCCGCCCCAACCCTTCAGGCTAGCGTCCGTGGTGATCACCGTCCACTGAAGGGGCAGGAACGACTTCCCCCGAGTGAGGGCCGAGTCCCGCAACCACCAGGCGAGGGACGCCCTGGTCTGAGGGCCCAGCCGGATCAGAAGATCCAACGACCGGTGGGACTTGTCCCATTGAACCAGAATTGCTCGCTGGAGCAAACGAGTGTGACTCTGGGCAAAAGGTATCGCCTCGAACGACGAGACCATGAGCCCCAGCACCCTCATACAAAACCGCAAGGAAGACCGGCGGCGTGATAGGAGGGTGCGCACAGCCGACTGTAAACTCTGTAGCTTTGTCGGAGGGAGAAACACCTTCGCCTGTTGTGTGTCCAGAATGAGACCCAAGTACTCCAGACGGCAAGAAGGAGACACCGACGACTTCTGCAGGTTGAGTAACCAGCCGAAGTCCCGCAATGAGTCCATTGCAATACGCACATTCTCCT
>BLSH010056541.1:648632-666667 GCA_018402905.1 Glandirana rugosa | reverse complement strand
AGACTCGGCCTCCACCGAAGATCCCAGAGTCCCTGGGGCCCCCTGAACAGACTACTCCTTTGCCCACCACTGTACCCCTGACGACCAGCGGTGGTAATAGCGACCGTAAGCGTGGTTCAACGTCAACCTAGTTCGCCCGCTTAGCGCCAGACGGATACACACGCCCAGAAGATCCGGGGGGTTTCGGGGGTTCAGGATAGGAATGTTAATCAAAAAACTGGTAAAGGATATAGCACTTACCGTTGTTGGTGCCGCAAGGGGGAGTGACTGACGTGCGAAGAGACTTGCGATAGGGAAACTCCTCTCGAAGGACTTCTTTACCCTTAGAGGACACCACCTAGGCGGAGTCCCTTCCATAGGAATGGTAGTCGCCTTAGTAAGGCGTGCAATAGGCGGATCCACCACAGGAGATTCCCATTTCTTCAGGAAGCTCTCCTCAAAGGGATAGCGTTCAGAGAAGCGTGCAGTCAGTGAGGGGGAACGCCGTGGTTGTTGCCATTCACGATATAGGAAATGGTCAAAAAACTAATTGTAAGGATAGGACTTGGGGGCTTTGGGGGGCCTAGAAGACCCGCACACATAGGCAGACCGCGATTCGCCCGCTTGATCCAACTGCAACTTGGTGCGAATGCCAGCGATAATGGTGGCGACCAGCAGTCCCCATGTCACCACCCGTTTCCTCATCAGACAAGTCCCCCGGGGTCCCTGAGACCCTAGAAGCCACCTCCGGCTCAGAATCTTCCCCCGAGGATAAAGGGGGGGGGAGGGGGCCGCTTCCTGGGGGCCCGCGGAGCGGCATCCCCACGTGGAATAAATTCAGCGAGGACATCCCGCAGCTGGGTGAGAAAAGCCCCTTGGTCAGACTTCGTGGCTGCTGAAGCCACCTCAGTAGGTTCAGCAGGGAGATCAGCCATTATAGGGATGGATGGATGGATGGATGGATGGATGGATGTAAGGAAGGGATGCCCCGCACACAGCCACACACCCACAGTACCCAGAGGACAGCACCCCACCGCCACCAGTACCCAGAGGGAGCCCAGCTATACTTGCTGTTTTTGCCCGTTAGCGCCGATCGTTCAGAAGAAACTGCCTCTGTCAGCCGCCGTTTTCTGTGTGGAGAAGCTGCAGCCACGTGTAGAATGCAGAGCATGCAGTGAAGATGGCCGCCGGGAAGCACTAGAGGGTGAAACACACCTCTCAGGCAACGTGCATTACCGAATATGGCCGCTCCGAGCGCTAGAGGGAAAGCCCCATAGACTGGATATGTCCGCGGTCCGCCGCAAAATGGCGGCCGAAGGACCGCATGGCGATGCTGGACGAGAAGGCTGAACAAAGGTCAAAGGTACAGCGCTGGGGAGGGGGGTGGGGGCGAGGAGTGGCAGGGGGCAAGATGAGAGGCTGATCCCCACCGGTGGCTACCCCGGACAGCTACAGGAGCAATGGAAAAAAAAAATTGCATTTGCGGACGTCGGGCCCTCTTCCCGTGCGGGGAGGAAGGCAGGGCGCTCACTTACCAGTCCGACGCCACGGTAGCCACCCGGATGCAGACTTTCCACCCTCGGCGGGGGGGTACACTGCAGGCCCAGAGTCACCCTGCCGAACGAATCGGGAGGGGACCAAAATGGGGGATCTCGCCCCGGGCCACCCGCACGGAATGGGGAAGATGCGGCGGGTCCCTGTGTTGGGGCCGGCTTCGCATCATGTTGGCCAGGTCGGGGAAAGTACAGAGCACCAGGACTCTCGATGCCCCGACCGGCTTCTTGATAGCAGATCATCTTGATTGCAGCAAAAAATAAAATAAAAAATAAAAAAGAAAATGGTCACAATAGGACCGCAGTTCCCTATAGGGAAGCCAGGTCAACTCCTTGCGAACTAGGCATTGAAACTGGAGAGCTATTCTGTGAGGGGGGTTTAAATGTAGGAAGAGAGGACGGCCCCCAGGGGAGGGGCCAGCTGATTCTATTCCCTGCCTAGTTAACTCCTGGTAGGACGAACATAAAACACCACAAAGTCATGAAGAAGCTGCGTCTGTCAGTGAACGTAGGAGAAATAAATTCTATTCTTTTCACTGTGAAGTCGCTTCTGTTTAGATGGGGGATCCGATTGGAGGCAACTTCCATTGAATTCTATGGGCACAAGTCGGATAGAAGTCGCCTCCAAGTAGTACAGGAATCTCTTCTGAAGTCACCTTGAAGTCGGAGCGACTTCAGTAATGTACATTAAGACAGCTCCCATTCACTTCAATGGGATTTCTTGTATCAAGCGACCTGGGGCGAATTGAGGTGACTCAAGTCGGATCGCAAGTCGCCCCTGTGAACCGGGCCTAAGAGATCTACCATCACTTCCTGCTCCACTGACAATTATTTCAACACACAGAATATGATAGAAAATCTGCAGAAGGGACACAGAGAGAGATACAAATGAAAATATTTTATGTCTACCTATGTTGCTGTTAGAGGTACCCTTTCTCTTCCTGTCAAGTCAAATGTCACAGGACAAGAAGTGAGAATAAATCTTTGTAATGGTGTCCCAGTTATCAGTAAAATCTGGCAGGGGTTCTAATCCACACCCACTCTATCCGCAACTAAAACAAAGTTTAGCATTGTCCCTTAGAACTAGGGTTGCCCCATCATCCCTTTAATCCAGGACACATATGACTTACACAGGTTCTGAGGCTAATTTAATGCAGATGAGGCACCAAATGAGTTTAATTACCACCTTAATCAGCCACAGAACCTGTGTAATTAGTATGTGTCCTTGATTAAAGGGATGATATGGCAACCCTACTTAGAACACTATGAACAAATGTGCAATACAATACGAAAAGGTGAAACCTGTTTATTTAAATGACATAAATTGACAAAATAGTGTGAAGAGTCCACATCCAAAATAGATCTTGTGAAACAAGAATGAGCCTGGTGAAAATATGGAACAGAATATTCTTGTAGGCCAGCTCCTATGCCTCACCACCAAATGAATATTAAGCCTCTTACCAGATTATTATGTAACGCTACCCCCGCAAGGGCCGCAGGAAGTTACTTGACCCCAGTGGTTGCCCTGACCTTGCAAGGCCCCTGACACTTCTGGCACTCTGGGTTCTGACATATGTCAAGCAGAAGATACAAATTCAAAGATACCAATAATTATTATGATTTGTAAGTCAACACTTTACTGAGAAAGTCAATTAGACTATAAAACCTACGGGTATGACCCAATTGCGGTAAAATGAAATCACCAGGATACACAGTGAAGTAACAATAGCAATAGGTCAAATGGCTATGATAAACAGACTTTATATATAAGCAAGAGGGGGAAGAGAAGACTTAGTCAGCTCTCTCTAGACCCTGATTCCAAAGGAAACATGAAGAAACAATCTATACAATTTATGTAGGGCTTCTCCTTTAATAAATGGTTGTATATCTATAAGGAGGTTTTATTCTGCCACAGTTTCTACAGGCAGTGTTCCTTGATGAGAAAAGGTTCTTGTAGCATGGGTATCCATGATCTTCAGCTAGCTATGGTGGGGCCCAGAGATGTTATTGTGCTGTAGCAAACCAATAAAGCTGAATGGAATAGTTTGTTTTATTCCCCCAGTAAAGACCCTCCAGCTGGTCAGGTATAAAGGTGTCTGCATGCAGTGTCTTTAACCACTTGCCAAGCAGCCACCGTCATTATATGGCGGCAGGTCGGCTCTCCTGCGTGAACCGACATACCTGTACATCGGTCTGTGCATGTGGGATAGCGGGTGCGTGCGCGGACTTGACATCCGCTGGCCGCCATCATTCTACACAGAGGCAGAACGGGGATCTGCCTTTGTACACAAGGCGGATCCCCGTTCTGACAGGGGATATGTCAGAGATCTACTGTTCCCAGTGTTCGTGAACAGCAATCTCTCACCCCCTTACAGTTAGAACACACCCAGGGAACACAGTTAACCCCTTGATCGCCCCCTAGTGTTAACCCCTTCCCTGCCAGTGTCATTTTTACTTTGATCACTGCATTTTTATATCACCGATCAAGGTAATAATGTCACTGGTCCCCAAAAAGTGTCATTTGGGGTCAGATTTGTCCGCCGCAGTGTTGCAGTCCCGCTAAAAATCGCAGATCGCCACCATTACCAGTAAAAAAAAAAATAAAAAAATAAAAGTCCATAAATCTATACTGTAGTTTGTAGACCCGATACCTTTTGTGCAAAACAATCAATATACGAGAGGATATGATCAAGCGCAGTGTGAACCGTGGACTAGGGATCAGATGGAGTGGTTATGCTGTGAGCATGTGATGGGAGGCATGTAGGTGGGGGCAATCACAGATAACCAATGATGGAGCTGAATGTCATTCATGAAAGTTCATTAAAAACATAAAAAATCATAAAAGTCATAAAATTGTCTATGCACAAAGATCCTGGGTGCTCTTGTGGGAGACTGTCCTGCCAAGGGCTGCAAATGTTGGAAGCAAACCAAACTTCTGTGTGAAAGGAAACAAGAAAAAAACAAATGCGCCTCTAAGAGTGACAGTAAAAACCAGGATTTTATTAAATAACAAGTAACTACTCACAGAAGTAGTAGGGTGCTGCGCTTTGCAGTGTCAGCCACTGCTGGCTTCTTTGCGGAAGTCCTGTGGTGGTCCTGCTGGGCTGGGGTGGTGGGGAGTGCGGGTTCAGCTGTACTGGGGGAGGAGGGTCCTTCGGTGAGTCCCGGGGAAAACCTTCTCTAGGAGAAAGTGGTCCGCAGCAATCCGATCCGACCGGTGCCAGTGCGTGCAAGAGAGGTAACCACAGCAACGGCGGCGCGTTTACGGGGATCTACCCCTTCTTCAGGCCATGAGTGCTGCATACTGAAGTGGGGCAGCTTATATAGGCTGGGGGGAGGGAGGAGCGCTGATGAAAATTAAAAAAGAAAGAAAGGTTGTGCAATGGGCTGGGAACACTAGTTTGGTTAACTGGGTTCCAAGAAAAAACTTTGTGATTTTCAAAATGTGGGGAGGGAAGGGGGAAAGGAAACGAGGGGAGGGGGGAGGGAAAACTGGAGTCTGCTGCAAGTGTGTCAGGGTTGTTAAAACCGGTGAGCTGTAAAAAACGGTATATTGGAAAAAAAAACGGTATATTGGAAAAAAATAAATAAATAAAAAAATAAAAAAATGTTAATGGATATGGAATGGGAGACGGGATGATTGGCCAATGGAGTGGGTGTATCTGAGATGCCTCGGTTGATGTTTGAAAGTATGGCCGGCACCATCCGAAGGGTTAAACATCAGGAGGGAGATGAACGGATCATCAGCGCTCCTCCCTCCCCCCAGCCCATATAATCTGCCTCACTTCAGTATGCAGCACTCATGGCCTGAAGAAGGGGTAGAGCCCCGTAAACGCGTCGCCGTTGCTGTGGTTACCTCTACTGCACGCACTGGCACCGGTCGGATCGGATTGCTGCGGACCACTGTCACCTAGAGAAGGTTTTCCCTGGGACTCACCGACGGACCCTCCTCCCCCAGTACAGCTGAACCCGCACTCCCCACCACCCCAGCCCAGCAGGACCACCACAGGACTTCCGCAAAGAAGCCAGCAGTGGCTGACACTGCAAAGCGCAGCACCCTACTACTTCTGTGAGTTGTTACTTGTTATTTAATAAAATCCTGGTTTTTACAATCAATATACGCCTACTGTGATTTTTTTTTACCAAAATATGTAGAAAAAATACATATTGGTCTAAACTGAGGAATACATTTGTTTTTTATATATTTTTTGTGGATATGTATTATAACAGAAAGTAAAAAAAGAAATGTGTTTTTTTTCAAACTTGGCGGTTTTTTATAGTGCAAAAAATAAAAACCGCAGAAGTGATCAAATACCACCAAAAGAAAGCTCTATTCGTGGGAAAAAAAGGACATCAATTTTGTTTGGGTACAGTGTGGCACGACCGCGCATTTGTCAGTTAAAGTGACTCTCTTGCCTATCGCAAAAAATGGCCTCGTCAGGAAGGGGATAAATCCTTCCTGGACTGAAGTGGTTAAGTGAAGTGTCAGAGGTAAGATGGGCTTAAGGCTCTTGAATGCCTGCAATCAGGTGTGAGGTGCTGACTGGCAACCTGTAGGCAGGGCCACTGATAAGGCAGTACAGCCGACCCTCCTGTACCAGGCTCGGGCCCCATCAGTTCAAAAGGAGGGCCTAGACACCTACCCAGCAGGAGGGCCAGCTGCACTGTAAAACTGATCCTCCTGATGTACCTGCAGGCACTTTTTCATGCTCCCCCATGGGGTTTCTGGCACCTCTGTTGATAGCATATTTTTAAATTGGAACGTGGGCTAGAGCAGCACCTGCCACAGAGTGGCAGCTGTATTCTGTTTCTCCCTGCATTTCTGCCTTTCGTACCAGGAGCAGTCTACAGGGAGAGGGAAAGCTGAGCTGCCTGTGCTTATATCGCAGTGCCTGGCAAGTAATGATACTCCCAGCATCACACTACACACTCCAAGGGTGGATCTGATTTAAATCATCTCAATTTAAATCTTGATTTTTAAAGAGCAACTGTCATCTCTGTCCCGCAGCGGCTCCTCCTCTGACCCACTGTTGACTCACCGACAGTCCCATTCACTTTAATGGGACGGCTGGTGATGCGGCAGTGACACAACAAGGTGAGGGACATGGCGGCAGCAGGTGAGTGGATGCCCACTAACAGGCGCTGCTATGATGGATCTGAAATGAAAGGTGCTCTTTAAGTGTAAGGACTCATTCTTGCTGGTAGTTAGAATCTTTAATATTTGCAAACAAAATTAAGATTTCCTATTTAGAATAATCAGCTGTCAGATTAGTAAAACAGCAATATCAGAACTGATTCAATCATACAGTTTGTGGTGTACATAGATTTGCAAAACAATGGGATAAATGAATATTACTGAACTTTATTTAATCTCATGGTTACTGTAAAATTGTGTGAATGTGTCAATGCAGTGCATATTATATCAGCTTGCAGAGCTTGGGTTCATTGAATGAGTTTACCAAAAATGTAAATATTGCAGAATATACAGTCTCATGCTACATAACTAAGCTCCATTTCACGCTGATTAAACGAAATTATTAATATATCGTAAATAGAAAACTATCTTTAGATAGATTTTTACTCCAAAATAAATTTGATAAAAAAAAATCAGAATTAAATAAAAAGGAAACATATATTTTTGATTTTTTTAAAAAAAAAAATCATCGATTTTTATCCACCCCACACACTTCTGAGTTGTCCCGGCTGAGTTCTTAATTTAGGGACCCCTTATCACTTGTGGTGCTCTCTGATTAGCCATCTGCGTTTGGATCACTCTTCAGGGCCCATTTACACTCGATCTAGCACTAGAACAGTGACTGGCATTTTTCTGCACTGGAAGAACGATAGTTAGTGTTAGGATACATAGAAAACAATTGTTTTCTATGTGCCTTGTTCTCATTGCAATAGGCTGGAGGTGCAGTGCAGTGAGTTGCAATAAAATGCAGACATGCTGCATTTTATTGCAGCTCACAGGAAGGCACCACATATCACTGCACAGCAGCGCAATGCACTGTGCTCCTGTTCGATGACACTTTGTGCACTTTAAATAAAGTTAAAAAAAAAACTGATGCAAGAAACCATGCATCACAACACCTCTACTGCTAGCTCACTGCAACTGAAACTGCTTTCTGCACACTAAACAGCTCCAGTTTAGTGTGCAGGCGGTTGTGAATGGCTACTTAGAGAGTATTTGAAAGGCGGTGAGGAGGCGTTGTATTGCCTTCTCTCCGCCTGTTTTAACCACCTAAATACCAGACTGCCATGCCACAACTGCATGCATTGTGTGGTTGCAGCGTGGCCCTATTTACTGGAATGGGCCACATTTGGCAAGTGGTAGTGCCCACCAAATATGAAAGGGTAAAATTTTTGACGCAGCAGCAAATCTTTGCAGCCTGTGTACACCCTTGCCACAGTTGAGGGGTGCTAGAAATGCGGCTCAACTATGGGGTTTTACTACCCTCAACCATTATTGTAAGGGCTTGTTCACATGTGCTTCCACATTCAGATCACTTTTCAGAGAGCATTTGACAGGCCATGAGGAGGCATTGTATCGCCTCCAAACTGCCAGCTGCAGAGTGACCCCATTAACTGAGGCTGCATCATGTATACACCCCCACCCATCACAAGGGATGATAAAGATCACTTGAAGACCAAGCTGCATTTTTTTTTTGAGGTGGGGGCAGGGGCCCCCACCAGGTAAGCTGTGTGGGAGCCCGTGATTTATATCAGCGGCCCTGCCTGTAGGCCCAGAAGTTCAGCGATGACTGCGTGGGTGTGAGGTGGAGATAGACCCAATCAGCAATGCAGCGGATGCAGTGACAGCAACAGCAACCCTGCACCCAACAATACAGGTTTCAGGGTGAGAGGTCCCCAGCCCTGCCTAGGCCGTGGTGTCAGCCAAACAGAACCCAGAGTGACAGCCTCTCACTCTTGCAGCTCTGAATCACATGTCCCACAAGAGTGAGCCCAGGGGCGTAACGATAGGGGTTGCAATTGCAACTGGGCCCCATGGTCCAGGTGGCCCATGTGCCTCCCTTACACACCTGAATAGGATGGATGGTGGGGTGGCATTTAGAGGAACCAATCTTCTCCATTTTCTTTTATCCTGTTTACTTGTCTTCTGCTGTTCCCAGGGTCCCTGTGTGCTTCCTTGTTCCCCCCTTCCCCACAGGGCTACTGTCTTCCCCCCTCCTCTCTCCTGCCAGCTGCTGTAGAAGATGTGTCATGGTGGAGAGATGGGAACGGGTTGGTAAATTTGCCATTAACCGGCTCCTTCCTTTCCTGAATGAACAGAGTCAGTGATTGGTACCAATTAGTTCATTCATAACTGAAACATAGTAAACTGTTTTTACTATACTTCCGTTTCTGAATGAATGGGAGGCTCGGTGCAGAGCTATTCCTGTCCATTAATTCTGTGCAGCTGAGGCTAAACAGATGGTGATTGAGGGCTGAGGTTTGTTTAGACCCCTGATATCTCATCAAAGCCCACCAACAGAGCTCCTAAAAAAATGTAAAAATAAGAAATAAAATGAAATGGTAAAAAAATAATAAAATTAAAATAAAAAATAAAAACTACAGACACCAGTGAGGAAACTATCAGGATTGCAAAGGATGCAATTGTGACCGGGCCCTGGCATTTCACCACCATGGGAAGGCCCGAAGATGGCAGAAAGGGGGCCTGCTGCAGAACTTGTGAAAGGGGCCCGCTGCCATACCATAATAAAGGGACCCGCGATAGGAGTAAAGGGCCCCAGGATCAGTGGGAAGAGGGAAGGGCCCTGGCCAGGGGTCAGGGGGCCCTTCATAATTTCTTGCACCGGGGCCTTGAAGGTTCTAGTTGCGCCCCTGAATGAACCCACCCAGGACAGTTTCATTCTTCTGCTCGCTCAGAACCCCTCTGTTTATCACCACACTGGAACTGGAGTCAGTAAGTGCTGTGCATATTTTGTTGCTGTTGTTTTGTTGGGCACTAGAGGAAAGGAGCTCCATGCATAGCTCACCAAGGAGTAACAACACAGCCAGCACTTGGCTATAATTATGACCCTTAAATCGGAGGTCCTTAGTGCATATACAACTCAACGGTCATATTTGGGATATTGGTAAACTGCTTTTGTGATGATCACCAAGGAATATTGGACGTTTCAATGCTTATGACTTTACATGGATTGTAAAGGAGGAAAGAAAACAATCCACACAGTGTAATCCTGTAAGATTTTGTGGGATTTATTATAGGCGATTGATTAAAAATTATTTATTTAAACCGGGCTCAGCCCCGGCCCCTGACAATTATAACAAAATGCATCAGATAGCTCACTAGCTCGCTGTAACAAGCAGGGTGAGTTTTAATGCTTGAATGCTTCTGTGTTTGAGAGTATGCATAATGTTTAATAAATCCCACAATATTGCACTATGTGGAGAGTTTTTATCACTTTTATGGTCCATATTGAGTCACAAATATTGGGGTGCTCAGTATTCCTTGGTGATCATCACAGGAGCGGGTGACCTCTCTGGGCACTAGGACAAGTAGTATATAGAGAGAAAAGCTTGTTGGTTTTCTCAGGACTTATGCCTTGTACACACGGGTTGACGATCGTATACAACAGGTCGTATGAACGACCGTTGTATGCTAAATCGACCGTTAGTACACGTGATTATAACAGCCGACGTACGATGGTCGTACAACAGAAGTTGTATGAGCAGACTAGAAAACTTGGTAGTACCAACAAGCGGTCGTACGACCGTTGTATCATGTGTACAGAGAAGTTGGTCCAACAAGTTGTATTGTCCAAAACACGCATGCTCAGAAGTCAGGAATGGCCGGATGCTAATTACATACACCTGAACTTTCTCTTTATACGTTCATAACACGTCACTACGTTCAGCTTGGTCGTACGATCGCTTAGTGCATGTCAGTACGCAAGATACAACAGCCAACATACATTTGAACCGTTTGGTCGTACGATCATCAGCCCGTGTGTATGAGGCTTTAGTCTGGTAGGTTCTGGTTTGGTTCTAGGAGCTTGGAGGCTTCATAAAGATCTGGGAGGGATGAAGCCTCCAATTCTCAGTCCTTATTTTGTGAGCAACCAGCTCCCACTAATTGTGCAGCTGTGCACAATCACTTTTGGTCTTGGGATGACTGTGGCTTGGGGTCTGCCTTCCCCAGGAATCTGTATGGTTCCACCCCGGGAGGCAGGAGGCTCAAGAGTCAGTATGTCATTCAGTACAGTATATTATGAAGAGGTACCCTTGCAGGAATGAGACACTCCAGTACAACCAAATACACTTGAGATTCCACATTCTGTGAATACATGTACGTTGTACATTTTTGGCAGGACAAAATGATTTGGGTCTGTTGGTGAGGATGAAACTCTAGTATTCTTGAAGTAAAACAATCCATCCAAAGTGAACTCTACACATTGCAATGATTTTAACAAACTTTTTTGCAAGTTCAAGCCTTTCTATTTTATGGATGAGTGCTATTTGACTTAACATGTTCTTGCCAAAGCATTTGTTAGCAAATCTCACTGTTGAAATGGAAAAGACGATGGTCTTAGAAAATGTATCACCAAAAATGAAACTTCTATTGCCAGAAATGCTTGCATTTTGACTCATAGCTCTGGAAACATATCTGGAAAAAGCAGGGGCCAATCAAACTACTAGGAATAATATTTCTGGGGGGAACTCTACATATTCAGTATAGCACACAGAAGACCTATTCCGTCACATCAGTGAAACACACACACACACGGGCATCCGCATAATTTTTTCCAGGGGGGGGCAACATTTTAAGGTCACCCATGCTGCCATGCTGGGACTTTTAGTCCTTCAGTTTTTTTGGGGGGGTCACATCCCCAAAAAGTGAAGGACTACAAGTTGCAGCGTGGACTCTGCCCTGATGATATCTAAGGATGTGTGACCCCCCCCCCCCCAAAACTGAAGGACTACAAGTCCCATCTGTATAAGTGCTTTGATTAATTTGTTTAGTTTTTTTACCTAGACTGACCTCTTGAAAGGTTTGGCTCCACTCCAGGCAGGCAGCTCTCTCTCTCCTTATGCATGCCAGGCTCCGAGGAGAACATACAGGGAGGAGGTGGGTGGAGCTAGCAGAGGACGAGGAAGTTAAAATCCTCCTCTGCTCTGAATGCTGGGAGCCTGGGGCTTCTCTCTCTCCTTCTTCTCCTCCTGAGTCGTGACGTCACTGGCTCACTGCTTGCTGATGCGGGGCCGCGCTGGCCGAGTCACGCTGACGCTGCTGCGCTCAGAGTCAGTGTGACTTAGTCAGGACTCAGGAGGGAGGAGAAGGAGGCTGGGCTTGCTGCGCAGCAGCAGACAGCCCAGCCCAGCCACAAGCCCAGTCAGGCAGAGGCAGCCACAATTAAAAACATAAGATAAGATTCCAGGGGGGGGCACCCGCCCCCCCTTGCCCCCCCCTGCGGACGCCCATGCACACACATATATATATATACAGTGTCTCAAAAAGTGAGTACACCCCTTACATTTTTGTAAATATTTTATTATACCTTTTCATGTGACAACACTGAAGAAATGACACTTTGCTACAATGTAAAGTAGTGAGTGTACAGCTTGTATAACAGTGTCAATCTGCTGTCCCCTCAAAATAACTTAATACACAGCCATTAATGTCTAAAACGCTGCCAACAAAAGTGAGTACACCCCTAAGTGAAAATGTCCAAATTGGGTCCAAAGTGTCAGTATTTTGTGTGGCCACCATTATTTTCCATCACTGCTTTAACCCTCTTGGGTATGGAGTTCACCAGAACTTCACAGGTTGCCACTGGAGTCCTCTTCTACTCCTCCATGACAACATCACGTTGCTGGTGGATGTTAGAGACCTTGCGCTCCTCCAGCTTCCATTTGAGGATGCACCACAGATGCTCAATAGGGTTTAGGTCTGGAGACATGCTTGGCCGTGGTCATCTTGCAGGTGTGTTTGGGGTAATTTTCATGTTGGAACACTGCCCCGTGGCCCAGTCTCCGAAGGGAGGGGATCATGCTCTGCTTCAGTATGTCACAGTACATGTTGGCATTCATGGTTCCCTCAATGAACTGTAGCTCCCCAGTGCCAGCAGCACTTATGCAGCCCCAGACCATGACACCCCCACCACCATGCTTGACTGTAGGCAAGACACACTTGTCTTTGTACTCCTCAACTGGTTGCTGCAACACACGCTTGATATCATCTGAACCAAATAAGTTTGTAACGCTACACACGTGCACTTAACTTCTTTGGTCAACCATGGTGAGGCCTGTTCTGAGTGGAACCTGTCCTGTTAAACCTCTGTATGGTCTTGGTCACCGTGCTGCAGCTCAGTTTCAGGGTCTTGGCAATCTTCTTATAGCCTAAGCCATCTTTATGTAGAGCAACAATTATTTTTTTTAGATCCTCAGAGAGTTCTTTGCCATGAGGTGGAATGTTGAACTTCCAGTGACCAGTATGAGAGAGTGAGAGCGATAACGCCACATTTAACACACCTACTCTCCATTCACACCTGAGACCTTGTAACACTAATGAGTCACATGACACCGGGGAGAGAAAATGGCTAATTGGGCCCAATTTTGACATTTCCACTATGGGGGGTGTACTCACTTTTGTTGCCAGCAGTTTAGACATTAAGGGGCTGTGTGTTGAGTTATTTTGAGGGGACAGCAAATTTACATTGTTATAAAAGCTGTACACTCACTACTTTACATTGCAGCAAAGTAGCAACAAAAGTGAGTACACCCCTAAGTGAAAATGTCCAAATTGGGCCCAAAGTGTCAGTATTTTGTGTGGCCACCATTATTTTCCAGCACTGCCTTAACCCTCTTGAGCATGGAGTTCGCCAGGGCTTCACAGGTTGCCACTGGAGTCCTCTTCCACTCCTCTATGACGACATCATGGAGCTGTTGGATGTTAGAGACCTTGCGCTCCTACACCTTCCATTTGAGTATTCCCCACAGATGCTCAATAGGGTTTGGTCTGGATACATGCTTGGCCAGCTTCTTTAGCAAGGCAGTGGTCGTCTTGGAGGTGTGTTTGGGGCCGTTATCATGTTGGACTACTGGCCTGCGGCCCAATCTCCAGAGGGAGGGGATCATTCTCTGCTTCAGTATGTTACAGCACATGTTGGAATTCATGGTTCCCTCAATGAACTGTAGCTCCCCAGGACCGGCAGCACTCATGCAGGCCCAGACCACAACACTCCCACCACCATGCTTGACTGTAGGTAAGACATACTTGTGTTTGTACTCCTCACCTGGTTGCCGCCACACACACTTGACATCATCTAAACCAAATAAGTTTATCTTGGTCTCATCAGACCATAGGACATGGTTCCAGTAATCTATGTCCTTAGTCTGCTTGTCTTCAGCAAACTGTTTGTGGGCTTTCTTGTGCATCATCTTTAGAAGAGGCTTCCTTCTGGGACTACAGCCATGGAGATCAATTTGATGCAGTGTGCGGCGTATGGTCTGAGCACTGACAGGCTGACCCCCCCAACCCTTCAACCTCTGCAGCAATGCTGGCAACATTCATATGTCTATTTCCCAAAGACAACCTCTGGATATGACGCTGAGCAAGTGCATTCAACCCCTTTGGTCGACCATGACGAGGCCTGTTGTGGAACCTGTCCTGCTAAACCGCTGTATGGTCTTGGCCACGGTGCTACAGCTCAGTTTCAGGGTCTTGGCAAACCTCTTATAGTCTAGGCCATCTTTATGTAGAGCAACAACTCTTTTTTTCAGATGCTCAGAGAGTTCTTTGCCATGAGGTGCCATGTTGAACTTCCAGTGACCAGTATGAGAGAGTGAGAGTGATAACACCAAATTTAACACACCTGCTCCCCATTCACACCTGAGACCTTGTAACACTAACAAGTCACAGGGGATGGAAAATGGCTAATTGGGCCCAATTTGGACATTAGGGGTGTATTCACTTTTGTTGTCAGTGGTTTATACATTAATGGCTGTGTGTTGAGTTATTTTGAGGGGGCAGTAAATTGACACCGTTATACAAGCTGTACACTCAAAACTTTACATTGTAGAAAAGTGTCATTTCTTCAGTGTTGTCACATGAAAAGATATAAAAAAAATGTACAAAAATGTGAGGGGTGTACTCACTTTTGTGAGATACTGTATAAACACATTTTTTTACAAAAATACTGCACATAAAGGTTTTATAGACAGCCAGCAGATGGCGAGCTCTAGCCAAGAGCACCAGCTTTCTAAAGGCTCATAACAACTGCTAAATGACATGAAATCATATTACACAGTTGGTTAATGCTTCCGGAAAGTATTCACATCGCTTCACTTTTTCCACATTTTGTTATGTTACAGCCTAATTCCAAAATGTATTAAATTAACTATTTTCCTCAAAATTGTACAAATAATACCCCTTAATGACAACTTGAAAGAAGTTTGTTTGAAATCTTTGCAGATTTATTAAAAATAACAAAGGAAAAAAATCACGAGTACATAAGTATTCACAGCCTTTGCCATGGCACTCAAAATTGAGCTCAGGTGCATCCTGTTTCCACTGATCATCTTTGAGATGATTTTACAACTTGATTGAAGTCCACTTGAGGTAAATTATATTAGGTCCCACAGATAACAGTGCATGTCAGAGCACAAACCAAGCCATGAAGTCCAAGGTCTGTAGACCTCCAAGACAGGATTGCATCGAAGCACAGATCTGGGGAAGGATACAGAAAATTTCTGCAGCATTGAAGATCGCACTGAGCACAGTGGCCTCCTTCATCTGTAAATGGAAGAAGTTTGGAACCACCAGGACTCTTACTAGAGTGGGCTGTCTGGCCAAACTGATCAATCCGGGGAAAAGGGCCTTAGTCAGGAAGGTGACCAAGAACCCGATGCCCACTCTGACAGAGCTCCAGAGTTCTCTGTGGAGAGAGAAGAACCTTCCAGAAGAACAACCATCTCTGCAGCACTCCATAAATCAGGCATATATGGTAGAGTCGCCAACGGAACCCACTCCTCAGTAAAAGTCACATGACAGCTTGCCTGGAGTTTGCCAAAAGGCACCCGAAGGACTCTCAGATCATGAGAAACAAAATTCTCAGGTCTGATGAAACAAAGATTGAACTCTTTGGCCTGAAGCATGGCAAGAAACCAAGCACCACTCATCACCTGGCCAATACCATCCCTATAGTGAAGCATGGTGGTGGCAGCATAATGCTGTGGGGATGTTTTCCAGCAGCAGGAACAACGGAGACTAGTCAAGAAAGATGAGAAGAAAGAGGGAAAGATGAATGCAGCAATGTACAGAGACATCCTTGATGAAAACCTGCTCCAGAGCACTCTGGACCTCAGATTGGGGCGAAGGTTCATCTTCCAACAGGACAACCACCCTAAGCACACAGCCAAGATAACAAAGGAGTGGCTATAGGACAGCTCTATAAATGTCCTTGAGTGGCCCAACCAGAGTCCAGACTTAAACCCGATTGAACATCTCTGGAGAGATCTAAAAATGACTGTGCACCGACTCCTCATCCAACCTGATGGAGCTTGAGAGGCCCTGCAAAGAAGAATGGGATAAACTGCCCAAAAATAGGTGTGCAAAAGCTTGTAGCATCATACTCAAAAAGACTTGAGGCTGTATATGGTGCCAAAGGTGTTTCAACAAAGTATTGAGCAAAGGCTGTAAATACTTATGTACATGGGATTTTTTCATTTTTTATTTTTAATAAATTTGGAAAGATTTCAAACAGACTTCTTTCACGTTGTCATTATGGGGTATCTTTTGTAGAATTTTGAGGAAAATAATGAATTTAATCTGTTTTGGAATAAGGCTGTAACATAACAAAATGTGGAAAAAGTGATGCACTGTGAATACTTTCCGGATGCACTGTAATCAGTTATGCGCAAACTGTCGACAAGCATCCAGGCATTACTGCCCTTTCATATTAGAAATTTGGGCATGCTTTGCAAACTGAGTGCCATAAATGCCCTCTAAATTATTTTATGGCTATAAGCTATATGGTGTGTACATGAGTCACAAATTATACGTTTCTTATAAGTAATAGACTTTAAAAGAGAAATATAGGTTTAAATAAATTAACATTTATACCTAAGTGGATGCAGCATCAATATGATGCTTTATCTGTCCCTCCACAGCTTCTAAGACTGAGAACTGAGTGATTAAAGACCGCAGATCGCTTTGTTCTCAGTCTTCAGTGAACAGAGAGATAGTGACTGCCAGTACTCATTGGGCTGTGGGGGGGCGGCTTGCTCTGGCTCTCAGCAGCTCGCTGAGAGGCTGAGACTGCTGCCGGTGCAGGCATCTGGGTGGATCTGACTGTAAAGTCAGGATGGACTGAGAGCCTGGACCGGCTGAGTGATGTCAGCCATTAATGGGCTATAGCCTGTCGTCGGCTGAAAATAGGTCACAGGAGTGTAGAACAAACTGCACTCCTGTGATCCCCTGGAGAAGTACAGCCAAACAGCTTTGGCTATCCTCCTCTAAGATACATCCAAAGTGAACGTTTTAGCATAGTTATAATGATGGATATAAGTAACACAAAGTATTGATTTTGCAATTTGACACACAAGAATACCCCAAAAATATACACATGATTACAAAATTTGTAGAGATATGTTTCCATACGCTGTGATTGGGTGACCTGCATTGGATGTAATCTATCAGTGTACTTTATTCATGGATATTGATATGATTACACAATCAATGTGTTGCTATTAGGATATGATAGCAATTTGTGAAAAAAGAACATGTTAAGATATCACTTTCATGTGCTTATGACTGAGTTATACAGGCATGTTATCTTCCTCTGGAAAAAAAATCTTGAAGAAACTCTATAGAGATATCAATCATTTTGGAAATGATGGAATCTATAAAAGTTTTCAGTGCTGCCGACATTTGATTGATTTGAATTAAATAGTGACATTATTATTTGTACACATACTGTATGCAGCACAATATGATTTCTGTAATAAACTATTTGCAGTTAAACATGTGCAGAATGGAAAAATGAGTTTAGTTTTGGCTAGATTAATTGTGTTATTAATTTAGTTTCCAAATTCATTTAGTTTTCTCATCTAGTCTTCTCATCAGACCACAGGGCATGGTTCCAGTAATCCATGTCCTTAGTCTGCTTGTCTTCAGCAAACTGTTTGCGTCCTTTCTTGAGCATCATCTTTAGAAGAGGCTTCCTTCTGGGATGACAGCCATGCAGACCAATTTGATGCAGTGTGCAGCGTATGGTCTGAGCACTGACAGGCTGACCCCCCACCCCTTCAATTTCCGCAGCAATGCTGGCAGCACTCATACGTCTATTTCCCAAACACAACCTCTGTATATGACACTGAGCATGTGCACTCAACTTCTTTGGCCGACCATGAGAGGCCTGTTCTGAGTGGAACCTGTCCTGTTAAACCACTGTATGGTCTGATTTACTTAAACCTTTGATTTAATTATTGTGTTAATTAGATCGGTTTTGATTTGAGTAAAAAGGTAAGACGTGTACA
>BLSH010056541.1:590245-621543 GCA_018402905.1 Glandirana rugosa | reverse complement strand
TGGGGGAGAAGGAGTTTTTTGAGGTACGGAAACCAGAGGCACTGACATGAGATTCGACTAAGAGTAGGATGGATAGGGTGGCGAGGAAGTCACAGTGGATGTTGAGACGAAGGAGGAGAGTAGAAGGGAAGAGACAGCCACAGGGGGTTCTAAGACAAGAACCTGGAGAGGAAAAGAGTTAGATGTGGAGGAGGGACCCAGTCGACTAACGGAGGGTACCGAAAGGCATAGTAGACATACGACTACTGTATGTTTAGATGGAGAGTTGGGGGGTCTAGAGAGGTAGTCAGAGGAGTGCGTAGTGTTTGAATGACTATCTGTATAGTCGGACCTACAGGACATCCAGGCTGATATGTCTATCAGTAAGTTTGTGATGCGTGAGGAGACTGATGGAGAGATCTGGGGGGTTGAGAGGTAGATTTGTATGTCATCAGCATACAGATGATACGGAAAGCCATGGGAGGCAATCAGCTGACCCAGGGAGGAGGTGTAGATTGAGAAAAGGAGAGGTCCAAGAACAGAATCTTGGGGGACACCGACAGAGAAGGGAAGATGAGAGGAGGAAGCAGAGTTGTAGGTGACACTGAAGGAGCGGTGGGATAGGTAGGATGAGAATCAGCTTAGAGTACAGTCACGGAGACCAAAGGCATGGAGTTTTTTGAGGAAGAGGGGGTGGTCCACTTTGTCAACGGCAGCAGAAAGGTCCAGGAGTAGTAATACAGAATAGTGTCCGTTGGTTTTAGAAGTTATTAGGTCATTAGTGAGTTTAAGGAGAGCAGTTTCTGTAGAATGCTGAGGGCGAAATCCAGACTGAAGGGGATCAAGAAGTTTGTTCATGGTCAGATGGTCACTCAGTCGGTTGTAGACCAGTCTTCCGAGGAGTTTGGAGGCGAAGGGGAGTAAGGAGATGGGGCGTAGGTTGTTTATATTGGAGGGGTCCAGTGAGGGTTTTTTAAGGATAGGTGTGACTAGGGCATGTTTTAGAGAGTTTGGGAAAATGCCAGAGGAGAGGGAAAGGTTGAAAATGTGAGTAAGAGAATGTAGAATTGAGTCTGAGGGTGAGCGTAGCATTTGCGAGGGAGCAGGATCCAAGGGGCTATATGTAGGTATCTATTGGGAGCCTTAGCCATGGAGCTTGTGGGGACCAACGCTTATGTCTATTACCACACTCACCCTGCAAGCGGAAATCCCTGAGGGGGTGGAGGAGCATCCAAGTAATATCGGGGACCCTGGACCATATCTGACAGAACCGGAGGTATCTGAAACATAAAAGGAAGTTAGGTGCTTCGAACACGGGAGAGAGAGAGAGCAGAAGAAGAAGAGAAGAAACAACTAGAACAAATGCATCTACAAATAGCTAGAGAGAGTGGTGAGGGAGGGGGGAAAGGTCCCCCCTGGCCCACCAACCCTGCCCTCCTAAGAGGGATATCGACTACAATCAATGAAGTAGGTAAGAGTTGCAGGTGTCTGACGCATTAAGGTCAGACTACTTAACCCGAGGAAGTTCAAAGGAAAGTCCCCGAGGTAAGTGGAGGCGCATGGGAACTTACCCCGGCCAGGTCACCCCTTGCTTAAACTTTAACCAAATAAAAGGCAAAGGAGGGACTTCTAGCCTAGATACACAACGAAAGCAATGTAGGATATCTAAGAACTTATGCCCTAGATGGGAGGGTAAATACTTCCCTCCGCATCAAGGACAAAGCAGGAACATGAACTATATAAAACTGTGAAAAACTAGGGGACGAACAAAAGTACAATTGAGGAAGTTCTGTTCAAAAAAACAAAGTGGAGGAGCGAGATAGCGCAGATCACAAGGTAAATCTCCTGGGGAGAAAAAATTAGCATCTGAGTCCCAGAGGATTACGAATCATATAAGGGAAGGAAGGTAGCCAGTGTCTAGGCAGCCTTCTGATGAGTTATGGTGGTCTGTGGTCTTTAGCCTTCTTGCTCTTGGACTTGGACCATAATGGGGAAACCGGGCTAGAAGGGAGCGGTCTCTTGGCATGGGAGGAAGCTGGGTCGGTGAGGTCCATCGGTGCTTCTTGGGATATTAGTTTAAGGTGGAGTAGGAGTTTTTCCCCTTCGACAAGATTGGGGTACGTTTTTCCTTTCAGGTTGAATTTCACTGCAAATGGGAAGGCCCACCAGTATTTAATCTCAGCTTGTTGCAATGATAGGAGGAGTGGTTTGAGAGATGTTCTCTTTTGGATGGTGTTGGGGGATAAGTCTGCGAAGATCTGGACTTGGTGGCCCATACAAGAGATATGAGGGTTGGATCGAGAGACTCTCATTAGTTCCTCTTTAATTGCATAAAAATGCGGTTTGACTATAATGTCCCTGGGGGATCCATCTTTTTTTGATGGGCCTAAGGCTGTGGCTCTGTCCAATTCTAGGCTGTGTTTAGGGACATTTGGGATGACGGATTGAATCAGGTCCTGGATCACAGGAGGGACTTCGGTGAAGTTCTCCGGAAGGCCTCTCACCCTAAAATTGTAACGACAAGACCTATTTTCTAGGTCGTCTATTCTTGCTAGGGCGGTGTCCAGTTGGTCCTGTAGAACTTGTAGATGGTCAGAATTTTGGTTGGTTCTGGCCACTGTAAAGTCCAGTTTCTGTTCAATGGTGTCCATTCTGGAGCCGATATTGTTGAAATCCGCTTTTAAATCCCCTGTGATTTTCGCGGCAGTGTTCGCTAGTCCCCTTTCAAGGAGATTTGAAAACTTGATGAACAAGTCTGCGGTATTAAGAGCTGGTTCCTGAATAGACAGGCTGGGGATGTTCATCTCTTGCTGATGTGGAGAGGGCCTGGTTGCTGGGGTGATGGGAGAGTCATCCATTGCCTGTCGGAGGAGTGACTCAGTGGAGGCAGGGGATATGAGTAGATGCTGGTGAACAGGCCAATTGGGCCCCGGTGTGAGGACAAGAGTAGCCGGAGAGATGATTGGTCTGTGTTCTAAAGAGGCTTCTTGGGGTGGAGAGGTGGGATGGGTCCCAGAGGTGGCCATATCATGAGGGGAATCGCGAATAGGCTCTGTGGTGGCATATGTCAGTGTTCTCCAAGCAGATGACCCCTGCATAGGGGGCGTCTTGGGGGTTCCGCGACCAGAAAAGAACTTAGCTGGTCTCCTGCCGTACAAAACTTGTTTGGAGCTTTCCTTGGACCCCCCGAGTTCCTCTTTACTGACAGTTTCTAGAAGGATATGGTGCCTCCTGGGTCTGGGGGTATCCTTGCTCCAAAAGTTCCGCTCGCGGTAACTGTCTGGGTGTGGGTCCTTGTGATGGGTGTTTTGTAGGAGTTTCTGGGCCCTGGTGATCCTGTTGAGGCCTTTAGGGGGGTGTACCCCTTTCTGGATTCTTCTCTGCCTGGAGGGTGGGCGGGCTGGGGGCTAGGGAGGTGTACTAGGCCTCATCGGCGGCCATCTTGGTCCACCTGGCCCCCACCGAGTCTCCAAGTTCCACTGGGGGGAGCCGCCTGGAATGTGCCTCCCCGCTGTCTAGAAGACACCCTGGGACCCGATCGGAATCGTGAGGGGAGCTCCGGTGGGTTTTACTGGCTCCATGGGATCCGTTTTCTGTATTAGGCCGCGGCCGCGTTGGTACACCCTCGTGTGTAACGATGGGTGTACCCCGGGCTCAAGGAAGTCCTTCAGGGCTTACTTCTCCGCTGGCTCACTGCTCCTTCGACTTGGGGGATAGTCCCCCTTCGGATGGGGTCCCTCCTGGCAGTGCTGGTGCCGATAATGGGGCTGTAGGCCGGGGTAAGCACGGAGCTCCTGACTCAGGCGTCCATCTCGGAGCTCCCGCGCATGCGCCCATGATCTCATCTTTTAAAGTTGCTCAAAGTGGAGTTCCACACAAAAGTGGAACTTTCGCTTTAAGACCTCTTCCCCAGCTCCTGATGGTGAAACTGAGCTTTTGGGGAGGAGGGGGGGGGGGGTGCGGGTACCCAATTTTGATGGGTACTTCAGTTCCAGACGCCTTAGGCGATCAGAAGTGGAAGTTCGCCTTCCCCCTCCCTCCTGAAGTCTTCTGGGACACTAGGATAGGTCCTAGAAGACTTCGGAACCAATCACGGAGCGCAGTGCCGCTCTCGCATGCGCAGTACGCGCTAGCTGTCACGGCTGGGTGACCACAGTAGCAATGACAGCAACATTGAGGAGAGTGCGAGAGATCCGAGGCTTGGGACGGCCGCATCGCTGGACCGGGAGACAGGTAAGTGTCTGTTTATTAAAAGTCAGCAGTTATACTTTTTGTAGCTGCTGACTTTTAATAAGCTTAGAAACAAGTGGAACTCCACTTTAAACTATGTACAGAGACAGAAGACTGACACATTATCTCAATTTTGCTTGTTAAAGCGGAACTTCAGTCATTTGTTTCATCTTTCCATCTATTAAATCCTCTGCCCTTGTTGTTTTTACTTTGGACAGTAAATTGTTTTTTTTCTGCCAGTAAATACCTTATGTAGCCCACTTCCTGTTTCTTGGCTGGAAAAATGCCTCACGTTTGACATCATGCACAGCTCTCTCTCTCACTCTTGTGAGAGTTTGCCAGGAAGGGAAGGGGGATGAGTCTTAAGAGGGCCAATGTGAGCTGCAGAACTGCAGGTGTGTCTCTGTGTGTCTGTGTAAATCCAGGAAGTGAACAGGCAGCAGCTTCAGCTGCCCACAGCTAAAATGATACAGCCAGACTCAGTGGAGGGAGATTTTTGCAGCATATTAGGCAAGTACAGAATCACAGTATATATTAAATAATATACAAAGTGGTTGGAGGGAAGCCTCAGAATGGCAAAGATGTTTTTATTACAAATTATGTGAGCAGACTGCAGTTCCTCTTTAAGGACATTTGAGTTGGAGAACTGGGAGAAATGTTTTCTTATTTATGACATTATTGGTTGATTTATGCATCATTTATGTGTGTGTACAGCACTTTGATGTTTCTTTTTTACTGTTTATCACTTGCTAGTTCCTCGTTGGCACATTATTATGCGAAAACAGTGCAATGCCATCCCAATGAGTGGGTGGTTGTTTAAATCTTTATAAATTCCGTTAGTGTTGATCCAGGGGGTTTCCTCCAGGGTACCCAATGTAAAAGATCATTCCAGGGAGATCCAGTCTTTCAGATATGCATGAATATGCCAGTCTAAGATATATGACCGCTGCGCTCAAACATATAAATAAATGAAGCTGCTGGCACAAAAGGTCTGAACCAAAACCTCACACACAATATAAATTACAGATGCAGCGCTATAGTCAATATGAGTAAAAAAGTTCATGTGAATAAAAAATTCAAACAATGTCTCTGAATATTGATCCAACTAATGTGAAATAGATACGCAGACAAGGAAGGGTGATCTTCATAGAGAACCTCCACCAACACCCACACAGTCAGCCTCTTACCCTCCAGATATGACCCCTATGACGGAGGTCTCACACGCTTGTGTATAAAATGTCCTAAGGGAAGAGGTCTTGCTACAGAGTCATGATAGCCGCTCCAACGATCCCAAACCAGATCACAAGGATGTTGCTTCCCTCACATCAGGAGGAGTTCAAAGCAGAGAGTGTAGGTGAACCAGAAGTACCAGGAGCTAAAGCAAAAAATCTGAGATGAATGTCTTTGGGTAGGACAGGACAAAACAGACCACATATGTATATAGTCTGGTTCACCTACACTCTCTGCTTTGAACTCCTCCTGATGCGGAGGAAGCGACATCCTTGTGATCTAGTTTGGGATCGCTGGAGCGGCTATCCTGACTCTGTAGCAAGACCTCTTCCCTTAGGACATTTTATACACAAGCATGTGAGACCTCCGTCATAGGGGTCATATCTGGAGGGTAAGAGGCTGTCTGTGTGGGTGTCGGTGGAGGTTCTCTATGAAGATCACCCTTCCTTGTCTGCGTATCTATTTCACATTAGTTTGATCAATATTCAGAGATATTGTTTGGATTTTTAATTCACATGAACTTTTTTACTCATATTGACTATAGCGCTGCACCTGTAATTTATAATGCCAGTCTACCAGTCTTGTCAGTTGACAAGCTTTATAGTACAGCTTTACATATGGGAGGCCTACATAATATGTTGGCTAGACTACTTCTCAGAGTAGCATTTTTCCAGATGTACTAAAGGACTATTGTGTGGAAGCAAAAAAAAAAAGTGTGCTGGATTTTAATAGAGATCACCTGCAGAATGTACAACAATCTAAGTTGTACATTATTTTTTTAAATTGCTGCTCTTCCAATTTATGAAAAACTCCTATCCTTTGATGTCTAAGGCTGGGTTCACACCTATGCGTATTGGATGTGGCTTACACCGCATCCAATTCGCAGACCATTTGAAAAAATTTTGTTTTCAATGGGTCTGGTTCACATATGTGTGGTGCATTCGCAGTCCACATTACACAGAAAACGTGTGCGTTTTCTGTGCAGTGTGGTGTAAATTCCAGGCACATTCTGTTTAATGGGAATGCATCTGATTCGCAGATGTGTTCCATTTTGAACAGAGATTCTATCCCCTTTCTCACTGCACCCCCCCATCACATGTCAGCTAATCCCCTGCTAGAACAGAGAGGAATGGCTGAACAACAGCTGTTTCTCTTCGCAGGGAGAACAGAGCTGGAATTTGCACTGGACTGGTGTGAATCCAGCCTTACTGAAAGGTCCATAACCAGAGGTAAGAAATTACGGGAGTATAGTTCTTCTAAATCAGAGGACAATTGTATCCCTAAATACGTAATTGCCAATGCTTTCCAGGTAACCGGTAATTCGTGTTGACATCATGGAACTAAGTTGGACGGGGAGAGTAACGTTGAGTGCATGCAACTTAGCATAATTTATTTGTGAGTTTGATAGCTGACCAAAATGCTCTATACTTTCAATAAGTTAGGGAGAGGTATCAGGGGTTCAGAAAGGAAGAGGAACATATTATGAACGTAGGCTGCAACCTTATACTCCTTATTGTTAACAAGTATGCCTTTAATATCTGGGTTGGCATGAAGGCTATATAGAAAAGGTTCAAGAGACAGGATGCAAATAATGGGTTGATGGGGCATCCCGGTCTAGTGCCATTTTTTTTATTCTAAAGGTATCTGACAGATGTCTGTTGACGTTTCTTTTATACTGGAAACTAGATGTGTAATTTATGCCTCTTGAAAGCTTAAAGATGCTCCACGGATTATGGGCCGCTCTATGGAGCAAAGCTTCAAAAAAGTCACATGTGTGGTATTCCCTTACTTGGGAGGAATAGTATAGTGATATTAGTTGTCATTCTATATATGCCCATGATGTGTGTGAGAAATACATAATTAATTGACAGTTGTGTGTAACAAAAATCTACAATTTAATTTTCTTTCTTCATTTTGTAAAAACTTGTGACTTCTTCCTCAAAGGGCTCGCCATACCTCTAATTAAATACATTGGAAGGTCTACTTTGCAAAATGTGGTCATTTTGTGGATGTTTCTCCTGTCCTGACACTTCAGGGCATCAAGAATTACAATAGGTAGACATGAAATCAGATGCATTTTTATGCCCCTTGAAAACCTGAAGGCTCTCTTTGGATTTTGGCCCATCTGTGTATCTGGGCAGCAAAAAAGTCTCACACAATTGTTATGCCCATACTTGGGAGGAGTAGAGAGAGCTGGGCTGGAAGGGAGTATTTGTCTTTTAGACACATGCCCCCTTCTATGATGCAGTGAGAGGGCAGCCTCTACTGCAGCATTATTATTGGACAGCTTGGAATAATGGTACTTTACCATTGGTCCAAGGCTCCAAGCTGTCCATTGAGCTCAGTGCCTCTGACAAGAAGTGAGAGGCACTGTTAGCTCATTCTCTCAGTCTGCTGCAAACAGAGTGTGCCAGCTTGTATTTAAACTGGCCACTCTGTAGCTTTTGACAGCCTGTGCAAGGAGCCCAGTATCTCCAGGATCCATAGGTGCAAGGAGCCCCAAATTTACCAGTGATGGGGTATGGCTTCAGCTACCTACCTCCCAAATGTGAGGTCTCTGTGAACCCAGGTCATCGAGCTATGACCCTCAAAGCTTGACCTTTTTATGTTTATGGCAGGTGAGACTCTGCCTCCCTTGACTGCATGTCCCTGGTACGGTTGCTGTGTCTGGTGCAGACAGTCTTTTTTCCTTTATATAGTGAAAAAAAGTGATGATTAAATACCACCTATGATATAAAATTCATTTGAATATAGTTTTGTATGGCCAAGTAATTTTTAGACCTATTTCTCACTGAAGCACTCGAAAATTGCCCATAAAACATGGTGCTTTTGCAGTGCTTTTGTGGCGTTAGTGGTGCACATTTTTTAAGGTCATGTGTTTTAAAAAAAAAATTTGCAGCGCCTTTAAAGCACTTTTGAATCACTTTTCGTGCGCTTTTCATGCACTTTTGAAGCACTTTCTATTAATTTCAATGGAGAGGGGCGTTTTTGAAGCTCTTTTTACACGCTCCGAACATGCTCCAAAGATGCTGCTTTGAGGACTTTTTTTCACCGCCCTGCCAGCGCACCACCCTAGTGTGAAAGCATCAGTTGAAATGAATGGGAAGCAGTTTTCAGGAGCATTTCAGGTGCTATTTTCAGTGCAAAAGTGCCTGAAAAACACCTCAGTGTGAAAGGGGTCTTAGTAAAAGCACCTAAAACTACAAATTGTTGGTCCCAGCCAAACTGATTTTTTATGCTTTGGTTTATGTCCCCAGAGCAGTGCCCAGCCCCATGCCATTTGTCTGACAATCCCCTGATTATGAGCTCCTATGTATCTCTTTTGCATCTGCAACAGTGTTGAGGTAATCAATTTAATCATCAGCAACAAGTTTTTTTTTACTCTTTTGAACAATATGCCTGCAGATGTGTTCAATCTACAAAGAATAATGCAATTTAGGAATATTAATTATCAAATTTATGACAATATCTATACTACCCTACACCAAAAAACATAACTTTATCAAATTAAAATATAACACATCCGTGCTTAAGTGTAAAAAAAACCTTAAAGAGATTGTAAGGTCTCCAGGTTTTTCACATTAATGCATTTTTTTTTTTTTGTTTCATAAATTTTATTGACTGAAAAACAGCATACATCGATCAATTGTAACATTAGTACATACTTAGGTGCAAAATCATAACACATTTCAGATCTGAAAAGAAATGTGCTTGATACAGTATATTCACAATGTGGGTTTTATAATACAAAGTTTAACATGTTATACGTACAAATATCATATCTTAGATGTCATCGGTGATATTCATATTTTCAAAGCTATAGTAGTATGTTTAAATTAAAATTCAATTTACAACGGGATCTAGTTTTAGGAGAAAATAATATGTAAAAATAATAATAATAAAAAATAAATAAATAAAATAAAGGGAAGAAAAAAGAAAGAAACATCTTGAAAGAGAGGTAAGTATTGGGACAGGTAGGGAGGGGGGTGTGGGTATGAACAGTTTGTTTTTACTTTCCGGTTTGCCTCTAGTGTGATCAATTGCAGATTATAATTTATGCCAGATTGCTGCTTCATAGGCAATAGTAGATTTGAATTCTTTTGAATATTTTGTTTTCTCAATATTATTGATTTTACTAAACCATTCTTTTTTGGAGGGAGTATTTTTTGAACGCCAGTGGTAAGGTATACAAGGCCTTGCGGCATTTATCATTAGCATAGATAAAGATTTAAGGTAGTGTTTCTTAAAGCGGAGGTCCGAGGGGAAAAAAAAAATTAAAAGTCAGCAGCTACACATACAGTAGCTGCTGACTTTTAATATTAGGACACTTACCTGTCCTGGAGTCCAGCGATGTCTGCACCCACCGCCGATCTTCGAATCGGGGGACGGGTGCAGCCGCCTCCATCGCGGGTAAGGGAACCCGGACGTGTAGCATTACAGCTTCACGCCAGGCACCTTACTGCGCATGCGCGAGGCTCTGCCGCGCTCTGCTACTGGCCAGGCGGCCAGAAGCAGAGCGAGCAGGGAGGAGAGAGCCGGGCTGCTGACGTCAGCAGCCGCGGCCGCCGGCCAGAGCTCCCGGATGTGTGGAAAAGGACACCTGTCTAAAGACAGTGTCCTCTTCCCCTTCCCCCCCGAAAGGTGCCAAATGTGACACCTGAGGGGGGGAGAAATCCAACCAGCGGAAGTTCCACTTTAGGGTGGAACTCCGCTTTAAGGGTTGTAGTGTGATGCAAGAGGTATTGCGCCAGAGTGTAGTTTAACCTCCCTGGCGGTATGATAATTTCAGATTTTTGGTGCTGAAAGCGGTACAATTATTTTGCATGAAAATTTGGCGTTTTATATTGTAGGCCTGTAATTCTTAGCAATAACTCACTTACATCTGTCCAAACAAGAGTCTAGTAGACATCCCGGGTATGAAAAAGTTTGAAAAATGAAATCATAAATTATAATATAATAAATAACTAAAAATAATTATCAAAAATAATAATATAATAGTAATAAAATTGATTCCATAATGTAATCAAACCAAAAACGCAGAAATTTGCTCATTTGCAGAATTGTCGCTGTCGTCACTTTCAGTTTCTGATGATAAATTTCCCCAAAAATCAGTATCACTCAATTCTGCAAATGATTCTTATTTACTATCGCTGTTTTCTAGCTGATCAGAAACCACTTTTGACGCAAAGGGTCACTTTTTGGTTGATATGGACATTCTCATGTTTCCAGGCAGAAAGAATGACATTTGTTATATAAAAGTACATGCAGGGCTCTGGGCAAACCACTAGGGACAAAGGGGATGTGTAATGATTTCATACAGTAATGTAATCTATAAGATTACAGTGTACTGTATGTATACTGTGTGTTTTACTTTTTGAATTTCCCGCCGGTCTCCGTCCCCGTGCGACGCAACGCTCGCAGGGAACGGAGCCCGGCACATAGGAGTCATTTGGCGGAGGACACAGCTCGCAGACACGGCGGGGGACATCGCTGGATCCAGGGGACAAGGTGAGTAGCGCTGCCTGGATCCAGCAATGCAATCCCGAGTGTGGCTCGGGGTTACCGTTCTTGGTACTGAAAATCCACCCCGAGCCACACTCGGGAATACCGCCAGGGAGGTTACATTTTCTGATGTAACTGGGGTAATTGTGTCATGGACCATTTTCCAGAACTTGGCCACCCATACATTAAGCACTTGTGGTTAAGTGTGGATGTGGTGGAAACTTTGGTGTTGGGACTGTCTCTATGGACCATTGATAATTCATTATATTCACAGTCATTATATACTATTGCAATGATTGTATTGTATACATTTTATAAGAGTATTTTGCGCCATTTCCTTTACACATTTTTTTATTATTTATAGTGATATATCACATTTAAAGGGACAGGTATTCAATATCTACTCACAAATAAAGCTACACATATCTATATAGTCAGTAAAGCGGCATCATCAGCTTGTTTTTGTTATTTGAATATAATGCACGCATGTATGCTCTCATTTGTGGTGAGAGACCTATAGAGCACAAAACTGCATCCATGTAGTCCCAGGCCACTCTGTCGAATGCCTTCTCCGTGTCGAGTGAGAGAAAGAAGCCCTGCTTTTATCGTCTTGCCACGTCCTTCTCTACCGGAAATGAATCCGACTTGGTCTAAAGAAATAAGAGATGAAAGTAATGTTATAAGCCTATTTGCTACGATCTTGGCATAAATTTTTATGTCAACGTTTATGAGGGAAATTGGTTCATAGTTTGTGATCTTGGATTCATCTTTACCTTCCTTAGGCATTACTGCTATGTGAGCTTCTAAGAGTTGGGATGGTGGATTTTTCTCTAAGTGAGTGGAAAGCTGTTCGAGAATTTTTTGTAATATTGTAAGGGGAGACCATCTGGTCCTGGGGCTTTTCCCAGTTTCATGTTCTTTATTGCTTTGTCAAATTCTGTGTCAGTGTCACATACCTGGTGGTTGAGTCTGACTTATGCTGGGGCAACCTCTCTTAAGGCCCTGGTTCGTGAGCCCCTGATAGTGGGGACAGGGAGCTCAGGAGCACAGGGGGGCACAAGGGCTGGACTTGGTCACAGGTGGTAGGTGCAGGTTCACAGGAGCTTGAGCGGCAGAAGAGTGGTGGTACAGGCCAGGTCGTCAACAGGCAGGCAATGCGGTACAGATGGAGCAGGCAGGCGGGTAGTCGGGTACAGGCAGGGTTGGCAACGTGCGGGCAGATGAGATACAAGGATCAGGCAGAAGAGTGGTCGTTAACAAGCAGAGGTTAGGGCAGGCAGATAGCAAACAAAGTCCAGATAGGTAGCCGGGGTCACAGGTACAGGAAGTCTCACTAGAACAAGCGCTGGGGAGGGGACACAGAAACAGGGGACACTGTAGAACGGACAGCACAAGCTGCTGAGTGCAGGGAGTTCAAATAGGGCCATCTGGCGCCGTTTCCGGTGCGCGCGGGGCTCCATCCCGGGCAGGTTCCTTACATTGCCCCCTCCAAGGGGCAGCCTCTGGATGCCCAAACAGGCTCTCTTGGTTGGGTTGTTCCTCCAGAAAGCCTTCACCAGCTCCTTGGCATGTAGATGGTCTTCAGGTTCCCAAGAGTTCTCCTCCGGCCCCTATCCCTTCCACTTTACCAGGAACTGGGTGATGCCTCCTCTCCTTCTGCAGTCCAGAACAGCTTCAACCTCAAACTCCTTCTCTCCGTCCACTAGGACCGGTTCTGGTGGAGCTGTTCTCCGCCGGGGAAGGGATCCTTGGCCACTGGCTTAAGCAGGTTTACATGAAAAACTGTGTGAATTATAAGTGAGAGAGGAAGGTCAAGTTCATAAGCCACGTTGTTGATTTTTCTTTTGACTGGTAAAGGTCCAATGTATCTAGGACTCAACTTCTTGGATGGACATGTTAGCCTCAGATTTTTAGTGGCCAACCAAACCCGATCGCCAGGTTGCAAGTTCAGCTCTCCTCATCTCCCCCTGTCGAAAGTCCTTTTATCGCGCTCCTGGGTTTGAGCAAGGGTCTCCTGCAGAAGGCGGTTGTTCCTTTCCAAGAACTGTGTGATCTCCTGCACCGCCGGGACAGGGCTTTCAGTCAGAGTGGTAGGCAGGAATGTGGGATGATAGCCAAGATTCGCCCAGAACGGCATTGCTTGGTGGCGGAATGGACCACATTATTATAGGCGACCTCGGCTAATGGCAGTAGAGAGACCCAATCGTCCTGGGAGTACGAGGAGTAGCAGCGGAGGTACTGCTAAAGGGTCTGGTTGGTCCTTTCTGTCTGTCCATTTGATTGCGGGTGATAGGCTGATGAAAAGGCCACTTCAACTCCTAGGGTGGAGCATAGAGATCACCAGACTCGGGATGTAAATTGCACCCCCCGGTCTGACACGATGTTAGTGGGGATGCCATGCAACCTGACAATTTCCTTGATGAAGGTCTTGGTGGTCTCTGTTGCAGTAGGTGTGCCTTGCATCGGAATAAAATGTGCCATCTTAGTGAGACGGTCAACCACTACGAAGATGGAGTTGAATCCCACGGATGGGGGCAGCTCAACAATTAAATCCATGGAGATATAAGACCAAGGACGTTCAGGGATAGGTAAGGGATTCAGCAGACCCCAGGCCTTGGTCCTCTCCGTTTTGTTTTGGGCACAAGTGGGACAGGCCCTTACATAGGTTCTACAGTCCTCAGGCATGTGAGGCCACCAGAAGGTGCTGGACAACAGTTCACCTGTCTTGCGGTTGCCAAAGTGCCTGGCTAATTTACTGACAGCTCCAGTACTTCTAGGCGGAGTGCTTCAGGTATAAAGATCCGGGTTCCCAACCACCACAGCCCGTCTTTCTCTGTCAGTTTAGGGTCCTTGGGTACCGTGGAGCCAGCTAGAACCCGCCGTATCCGGGTTAGGAGGTCCTCCTGGACCAATAAAAAGCTGTGGGCAGGCAGAATGGTGTCCAGAAGGGGAACTTCCCCAGGCTCCGGGAACATCTGGGACAAGGCGTCTGGCTTGACATTCTTAGACCCTGGGCTATACGTAATATGGAGCTGAAAGCGGGAAAAGAACAAGGCCCATCGGGCTTGGTGAGGTCTCAGCCTTTTGGTCGTCCGCAGGTACTCCAGATTTTTGTGGTCCGTGAATACCAGGACTGGGTGCCTTGCTCCTTCAAGAAGATACCACCATTCTTCCAGGGCGGACTTTATTGCTAACAGTTCTCTGCCCCCAACGTCGTAATTCCTCTCGGGGGGAGTAAGTTTCCGAGAGAAAAACATGATGGGGTTCAGTGAGGCCTTGGGCCCCTGTCTCTGAGAGAGGATCGCCCCAACTGCGGTCTCCGAAGCGTCCACTTCCAGGACGTACAGCAGTGCTGGGTTGGGGTGCTTGAGCAAAGGAGCGGATGTGAACAGCTTCTTTAGGGTCTGGAAGGCTGCCTGTGCCTCATGGTCCAGGTAAAGCGGACGTTCTGCTTGGTCAGCTGGGGTAGCAATGACTGCAGAGAATCCCCGTATAAATTTCCTATAAAAATTGGCGACGCCAACAAAGCGCTGTACCCCTTTTTTATCTACTGGCGCTGGCCAGTCAAGTATGGCTGTGACCTTTTGAGGGTCCATGGTGATACCCTTCGTGGAGAGATGAAATCCTAAGAATGCGATGTCCGCACACTCGAATGCGCACTTTTCCACCTTTGCGTAAAGTCTGTGCGGTTGAGTACGCATTTCACATGCCTGCGATGTTCTTCCAGGGAGGGGGAGAAGATGAGGATGTCATCGAGATAGACGACCACAAATTATTCAAGGAAATCTCAAAAGACATCGTTTATCAGGTGCTGGAAGGTTGCTGGGGCATTGCAGAGCCCAAAAGGCATGACCAGGTATTCAAAGTGGCCAAAGCGAGTCCTAAAAGCCGTCTTCCATTCATACCCCTCCTGTATGCGGATCAGATCGTAAGCTCCATGTAGATCTAACTTAGTGAAGACAGTAGCCTAGCGGGCTTCCAGATCAGGGTCAGAGGTCATGCTGAGGATAGCCGAGTAAGTCTTTGGGGGTTGCGGCAAGCAGTGGGTAAGGCAATAAGAAGACTGAAACTGCACCTCTCCGGTTGACCAGTTGATCAGAGGGTTGTGGGCCTGGAGCCAGGGTAAGCCGAGGATCACTGGACATAAGGGGGACGCAATGACGTCCAAAAGCACAAACTCTGTGTGTCCTTCTGCCGTCCAGGCTGGTAGGGGGAAAGTCTTGTGGGTCACGGTACCCGACTTTATGATTGACCCATCCGCCAGTCGAAGTACCACCTGTCAGGCCTTGGGGCGTAGAGGAATGTGATGCAGTGTGGCAAAGGCTTAATCCACAAAACAACTACTAGCCCCTGAGTCCAGAATAGCTGGGACTTGAGCGCTTCCATCGGGAAGCTGGAGGGAGATGAAGAGGACCAGGTGGGGCTTGGCACCAGGTAAGGACAGGACTTCTCCTGCAACTGTAATAGGACCCTTGCCCGCTTTGGCGGGACAACTACTTGCCAGATGTCCCAAGTCCCCACAGTACAGGCATAGGTTGAGGTCTATGCTTCTCTGCTGATCGGCAGGTGAGAGAGAAGGGCGGGGGAGCCCATTCTGAGGTAGTCCCAGGTGGTGCCTAGGAGAGGAGGAGGAGGCCAAGGTCAGACTGTATCCCAGGGAGCTTGGCTTTTCCTGAATGAGCCGCGGGGCAGCAGAGGCTCTCTCCGCTCTGTGTTCACACAGGCGGCGGTCAATTTGGATGGCCAAATTGACCAGCGCGTCCAAGGTGTGAGGCACCCCGACGCGAGCCAGCTCATCCTTGAGAGGCTCAGAGAGCCCCAATCTGAACTGGAAGCAGAGTGCGGCTGAGTCCCAGGTGGTGTCGGTGCTCCATCACCGAAACTCGGAGACATATTCCTCTGCGGTACGGTGGCCCTGCTGGAGAGCATGAAGCGCTGCTTCCACTGTTGTGGTCTGATGGGGGTCCTCGTACAGCTGGACCATAGCACAAAATAGTAGATCCAGCCTTGAGGTCTCTGGGGCTTTCTGTTTCAACAGGCTGTGAGCCCAGACTTGAGGCCCCCCAGACAGGAGTGAAATAACAAAGCCCACTTTAGTTGCCTCCAGAGCAAAGGCACGGGGTTGCAGGGCAAAGTACAGCTTGCAGGCGCTACGGAACGCCCGGAACTTCCCGCTGTCCCCCGTAAACCGCTTGGGCATGGGCACTCGAGGCTCCGTAGGAAGGGTCACAATGGTGCAGGGTGAAGCTTGGCTGGGACCGGCTGCTGCTGGTGAGGCCAAGTGCCTAACTTGACTTTCCAAGCGAGTGTATTCCTCTTGAAGTGCCGTTATTGCTTGGGTCAGTCCGGTGATGTGCACACATATCTCCTCCATTGTGGAGAGCCCCGTCGCAGACTCAGACATGGCTGTCTGTTGCTGTCACGTACCTGGTGGTTGAGTCTGACTTATGTGGGGGCAACCTCTCTTATGGCCCTGGTTCGTGAGCCCCTGATTGTGGGGACAGGGAGCTCAGGAGTACAGGGGGGAACGACAGTTGGACTTGGTCACAGGTGGTAGGTGCAGGTCCACAGGAGCTTGTGTGGCAGAAGAGTGGTGGTACAGGCCGGGTCGTCAACAGGCAGACAATGCGGTACAGATGGAGCAGACAGGCGAGTAGTCGGGTATAGGCAGGGTTGGAAACGTGCGGGCAGATGAGGTACAAGGATCAGGCAGAAGAGTGGTCGTTAACAAGCAGAGGTCAGGGCAGGCAGATAGCAAACAAAGTCCAGATAGGTAGCCGGGGTCACAGGTATGGGAAGTCTCACTAGAACAAGTGCTGGGGGGGTCACAGGAACAGGGGATGATGTAGAATGGACAGCACAAGCTGCTGGGTGCAGGGAGTTCAAATAGGGCCGTCTGGCGCTGTTTCCGGTGCGCGCACGGCTCCGTCCCAGGCAGGTTCCTTACAGTCAGAGATAAGGGATTCTAATTCAAGTGCATTATCAGCCGAGATTGGGGGTGGACTATATTTTTGTAAAACATCTTGAATGAGACGTGTTCTTTTTTCAGAAATTTGGGGGCATTTGGGGTTGGACGGAATATTATATAGTAGACTTGTGCATGGCTGAACAATTTGTTTTTTTTCAATTTTTTATTCTTTCTGGAAAAAATTCGGAATTCTGAAATTCGGAAATCTGAAAATCCGAATTTTGGAAATTCGAGGTAATTCGGCAACTGCGGTAATTGAGGTAATTCAGAAATTCACTGTAATTCGGCAATTGTGGTAATTGCGGTTCGGCAATTGTAGTAATTGCGGGAGTTTGGAAACTGCAAATGTTCTTTCTTATTTCTGAATTTCCGAATTCGGAAAAATTAAAAATTCAGAAATTCAAAATTCGGAATTTGTCCAAATTGCCCAATTTTGCAAAATTTTTGCAAAATTTTGGAACAAAACAAATTGCACAAGCCTATTATGTAGGGATTGGTAGTATTATTCAAATTGTTTGGCTATTTCTTCATTAGACAAGTGTGATTTGCCTTCTTTATCCCTTGATGTACCGAGGTAGCACTTTTTTGTTTTGTATCGCCTTTGCTAGTAAGTTCCCACTCTTGTTTGCTTGTTCATTGTATATTTTATGTCTGAGGATATATTGCCTTTTCGTTTTCATGTTTAGTTCCTTTGCGAGCTGAGATCTAGCTTGTATTAGTTCATTAAGTGTCGAGGCAGCCATAGTTAGTTTATGTGTTGTTTCAAGTTTATGGATTTGGATTATAAGGGCGTTGATTTTAGACTGATGTTCTTTTTTAATTTTGGCAATCTTGGGTATAAATTCCCCTCTTATAACGCATTAGTGGGCTTCCCACTGAGTGAGGAAGGATGTCACACGATTGTCATTTTGTGAGAAATAGTCCCTCAGGCAACTGTTAAATTCTTGGATATCAGTATGATCGTTAAGAACGGATGTGTTCAATCTCCAAGCCTTGGTTTTTAAGATTTTTTCCATGAAGACCAAAGACATAGTAATTGGGTGATGATCTGATAGGATCATGGGTTAAATTGTGATGTTTTTTTAAAAAAATTGAGATTAGATTGAGTTATAAAGAAATAATCTATACTAGAGTATTTTTGGCGTAGGGGCTGGAAGTAAGTGAAATCTTTTTCTTGGGGATTTAAGTTCTCCAGACGTCATGCAGCATGAGCCCTTGAAGTTGTAATTTAATTTGTTTTGTTGAATGGTAAGGTTGATGTACCATTTGATATATCTAGTATGGAATTCAAAGGTACGTTAAAGTCCCCACCAAGGATGAGGATGCCCGAGGAGAATGAAGTTAGCAAATCGCCTATTTGTCGAAAGAATAAAACTTGTTTTGCATTAGGTGCATAAATGTTAGCGACTATGATGGGGCGGGAGCCTGCTTTTCCTTTAATGAATGTATATCTTCCCATTGGGTCATACATGGAATCAAGTAATTGAAATGGCATTTGTTTGGATATCAACAGGGTGACTCCTTTGGTTTTTGAATCTGAGTTTGTGGAGTGGAATGCGAATGGAAACCTATTATCGGTAAATTTTGGAATTTTGTCAGATTTGAAGTGTGTTTCTTGGATGCATACAATATTTGCCTTCAGATTACAAAATTCCCTAAGGAATTGAAATCTTTTGTCAGGAATATTTAATCCCTTTGCATTAATGGAAATTAGTTTCAGCGATAATGGAGAAGTTTGGGATTTTTAATTGGATATGGTGCTTAGGTATTGTCTATCACTAAAGTTGTGATGAAAGGAATGGCTAGATTAAAGATTTTATAGGTCCTGGAGTGATGTGGCAGACTGAGGCGTATCTAGGAAAGGAGGTGAATTGTGGGTGGGGAAATACAGAAAGAGAGAAGAAAAAAGAAGGGAAGAAAAAAAAAGAAGAAAATAGTTTATAAAGGTAGAATTAGTCCTGCTAATCTACCTTAATTGATAAGGAAGGAGAATGCCAAAGGAAAAAAGATCTGGAATGTTTAGAGAGGATAGTAAAGGAGCTCTCTATGTGTGGCAATGTGGGCTAGTAACTCTACTGTAATTTTGAATCCTGCCACTAAGGGGCAGCATCCTATAAATGAAGTAGAAGAGTATAGGGAGATGAGTGAATAGAAGTATATATGGGAAAGTATTCCCCCAGAACTAGTGTTTGGATTAAATCAGTGATATTAATAAAAAAAGCATTATTAATTTGCATACATGGGTTATGTTGTTTTTACGTAAATCATATTTATAAAGGGTAAACTCCCAGAGTTGCTTAGATAATATCTAACCTTAAACTTAGAGTATCCTTAGTAAACTTTATCTATACCGTTTAGCTTTTTTCTGAAAGATATAGATAACAGCTAACTAACATTTCTTTTGTGATTACTTGCATGGGTATAATACAATCAATTATAACTTTTTGCTTGCATATCCATTTAGAATGAAACCAACTACATAAACCAAAGTACTAATACAGCTATGTGGGGTCCATTCTGGTGGTCATGGAGGCTATAGTTTCTTATAGAATACCTGAAGTATTCTGACAATGTTAGGTATTATAGTATTCTATGGGTTGGGTGTAAATACTTTCATGTGTTGAAAAGGTTAACTTGGAGGCGGCCAACCAATGTTATGATTCATTTATTGAGTAGTGATCCACCAGAATACCCCATTGTGTTATGTTCTATGTTAATCAAAGTATTGTATGTTGTACATAAGGAAACCAGATACATTTGTAAGTCGCAGATCTTACATTCATACATAGAGCTTAGGTATAAACAGGTTGAAGAAATTTGATATTGTAGTTATTGATATCTCTTGTGAGTAATATAGCTATTTAATCACCTAAGTGCATTCACATATTTCCCTATAGGTCTGTCACATTGGCCATCTACAGGGTAAGCTATAGTTAATAATTTCCGATGTTGATATTAGCGATAGGTGAACTTTCTGATCATGTGCTAATTATGACTTGAAGTATGTCACGGTAAAATGTGGTTGGTAGGAGGGTTTGTGAGGAAGAAGGAATCTTCATATGCAGGGTTTTGCAAGTCATATATATAGTACTCACGAGTAGCTGTTTTATGGTCAAAACAGACACATTAGACTCATAGATGTCGACAATTTTCGTCCCTCTTCGATTATGTGAGACATCCATCTTAGAGCGGAGCTAGACCGTGAAAAGCCTTTTGTGCTGAAGCTGACCCCAGAGCCCCCCTTGTTATTACCTGAGGACGATCCCTTCCAGCGATGTGCACGAGCCCAGTGGCTCCAGCCATTATCTCTGTCCTCACTTGATAGATTGATAGCAGCAGGCGCCATTGGCTCCCGCTACTGTCAAACACTGTGTCCAGTAACACGGGAGCAGGGGGTGGGGCCAAGTCCCACTGTCTGTGTCAATTGACGCAGGGCGCCTGCAGGGGTGCCCCCATGGAAAACGGCTCTCTGTGGGGCATCCGATGAAGGGAGGAGCCAGGAGCGCCGGCGGGGCACCCCAGAGAAAGAAGATCGGGGCTGCTCTGTGCAAAACCTTTACCCTTTACCCTAAACATTCAAACCTTTACAATCCCTTTAAGCTACTTGCCTATACTAGTATAAAAAAGTGAAAAAAATGCAATATTATGTGACCTCATAAACAAAAAAAAACAAAGCATAAGCAGCAAATCTCCTGTGAGATATAAACACAGAACATAAACATAAATAATATAGAATTGCGCTAAATCAAACAAATTACAATAACGGTTCAGAATAAATCGCAACACAGTCCACAGGTGTTGTGATGATATATCTTATATACTCCTAGTGTTGAACTCCACCATTCACCATCTTTTAGGCCTCATTTACACTACTGCTGGTAAACGGACGTTTAGAGGCATTTGGCCGTTTTTTTCAGCTGCCCCTGAACTTTCCTCTATGTTATCTTAGTACATTTACACAGGGTCATTTGAGGTCGTTTCCAGGCCGTTGAGTTTAAAGGCTTTTTTTGGAACACAAAAAAATGGGTTCAGATGCCAGTTCAGAGGCATTTGAAATGCTAAACAGCTTGTAAACGCCGCTAAATGTGCCTAAACGCACCTAAACGTGGTAACTCGCGTCTAGGACCGTTTCATTTACAGGCGTTTCCATTTTGACAATTTTTTAACCACTTCCCGCCTGGCCTATTGACAAATGATGGGGGGGTTCATTATCCTGACTGGACGTCTATTGACGTCCTCAGGATAACCCGCAATTGCGGTGATCGGTGGTGCCGTGGGTCAGTCTGACCCACCGCATTACCGACCAAGGTAAAAGGCTTCCATCGGAAGCCTTTTACCATATGATCAGCCGTGACCAATCACAGCTGATGACAGTGTAAATAGAAAGAGCCGTTTATCGGCTTTTTCCTCTGCTCAGGTCTGCAGACTTGAACAGTGGAGAGCCAATCGGCTGCTCTCCTGACGGGGGGGGGGGCTGCGCTGAACGTTTATCAGTGCAGCCCCCTCAGGATCGTCACACTGGACCACCAGGGAGCCGACCAGGACCACCAGAGAGCCCCCCCCAGGGACACCATAAGGAGGCCGCCCAGGACCACCAGGGAGACAATCAGGAGGCCGCCCAGGGACCACCAGGGAGCCCCCACTAGACCAACAGGTAAGGGCAATACAGTGCACTATAGGGATGGCACTGTGCCCATATATGATGCTTGCCAGTGCCATCCCTAACAGTGCTATATGCACCAGTGCCCACCAGTGCCATTTACCAGTATCCATCAGTGCCCACCTGTGCCACCTATCAGTGCCCACTTGTGCCACCTATCAGTGTCCACCATTGCCACCTATCAGTGCCACCTATCAGTGCCACCTATCAGTGCCCAGCAGTGCCACCTATCAGTGCCCAGCAGTGCCACCTATCAGTGCTGCCTATGAGTGCCTATCAGTGCCCGTCAGTGTTTCTTATCAGTGCTGCCTATCAGTGCCCATCAGTGCTGCATAATGTGCACCATCATCAGTGCAACCTTATCAGTGCCACCACATGAGTGCCAATCTGTACTGCCTCATCAGTGCCCGTCAGTCTAGCCTCATCAGTGTAGCCACATCAGTGCCCATCAGTGAGGGAGAAAATGTACTTATACAAAGTTTTGTGACAGAAACAAAGAAAAACTTTTTTTTTTTTAAACTTTCCTTTTTTTCTATTTGTAGCGCAAAAAATAAAAACCGCAGGGGTGATCAAATACCACCAAAAGAAAGCTATATTTGTGGGAACAAAATTATAAAAATTTTGTTTGGGTACAGCTGAAAATTGGTCTGGGCTGGAAGTGTTCTAAGTGCCTGGTATTGAAGTGGTTAAAAATGCTCCTAAACGCGAACACAGCTAAACGCGGCATGCAAAATGTGGTGAAATGTCTGTTTTAGATGCCAGCTTCTAATTGTCAAAAAAAACCTTTCAGGGGAGGTTGAAATAGCGTCCCGTGTAAATGGAGCCTTAGTGATCTTGTGCATCAATGCAACCCAGCCAGGGCCTTTCTCCGAACTGGGTAACTTTCCTGCACTGGATCACCCCTTATCACCGTGTCAAATGCACGAATATAGCATCCGCTGATTAAATGCGCTTTAAGTTTGATGTGTCAGCCAGCACACAAACAAGCAAACCCGTCCTTCTAGGACATGTGGGAATTGGTGACGTCAGCGCATTGCTCCACCCTACGTGTTTCACCATAGGTGCCCCTGAACCACGTCAACCTATGAAGAAACGCGTAGAGCGGAGCGATGAGCTGACGTCACCAATTCCCACGTGTCCTAGAAGGACGAGTTTGCTTGTTTTTGTGCCGGCCACATTAGGGGGTTGTTTTTTCTATATGGCTTTACTGTTATGCAAGTCAGTATCTGCATGGTTACATGGACATGTTGAGGCATACCCCCAGTTGTCCGATCCTGTGGAGAGTCATTCCCAGCACAGGTAGGCCCCCCTTTGAAATTATATATTTTTTTCCAGAGTGGCCCATCCGCATTGCTTTCCATCTGATGATAACTTCATCTGGCTGCATTTGGTGCTGCCACTAGGTGGCGGTGAGGGGTGATTTTCCTCCCAGCACTCACACACTGTTTTTCATCTGATGATTCTTTTTTTTTCATCCTGCTGTGAGTTGAACGGCCACTAGATGGCAGGGATGTGACATGGCCTCCTTTGTTGTGGTGTGACATGCTTCCTGTGCGCTGCCCACACTTTGGAGCTGTGCTTCCTGTGCTAGCACCTCAGCATCTAATTTTAGTGATGCAAATGCTGTGGAAGGCACCACGACCAGGAAGTGATGTTTTCTCACCTGGAAAGGATGTGCTACTCCTTCAGCATGAGGTGGGGGATACCATGGCAGCTCCTATACTTGCCACATGCAGCTTATGGCAGGCTTATTCCTGCCTTTGATGTCTTTTCATTTCTGCTTTCTGGTTGGACCATGGAACCTAGTGACAAATATGTCTTTTTTTTCATTAGCAGATATTGGCCCCTTCTCTTTTAATACATAGGATTAGTCAGCATGCTCCTTTCATTATGCTGATGGGTGCTGTGTCATACACTTTGCTGCTCTAAGGGCTACCGCTATGATCACTCCAGCAAACTGATAGATATGGATCTCTACATACAACATCTCCACGCTGGGCTGGCTGACAGTATGGCAATACCATTCCCAATTACCATTGGACACTCTTGTTTTCCTGGCTGGAGTCATCATACACTCCCCTCTAGAGGTGCAGAACTCCATTATCTGTTTGGGTTTCTGTCAGGGCATGTACTCTCCTCGTTGAGGCTGGTCGGATGGGGTACTGTTGGTGGATTGGGCGGATTTTTTTTTCATCTCTTCTTCCCTCCCTCCCTTTCTTATCTCCCCATTTGGATGCCGATGAGCAGTGGGTAGCCTGAAATGTGGATGTTCTTAGACTGCTAAGTTTTGGATGCAACTGTCTCCTTTCATGACATTGCTAACCATATGACCACTTACCCCTGAGGAAGAACTTTAATTCAAAACGCGTCATGTTTCCTGTTTTCCTTAACCAGAGTGTGGTGGTTATATCAACATTACATTTTCATGTATTTTAAATGTCTGTCATAACCTATATGCTTCCACTTCTTATACATAAATAGTATAATGAATTCCGCGCTGAGGATATAGGGTAAGATTGGATGTATGCTAGTGAGACTGCTGCCCTCCCAAATGGCTTAAATTTATACAAGAGGAGATGGCGCTGTCCTTGTATAAACCAGTTTGGTGATCCAAGCTGGTGATCAATCTAAAGAGGCAATATGTGCAATTGAAATATATAAAAGATAATAAAATATATACGTTGAATATTCACCAAATGTGAAAAAATATTGGTATACTTTAAATACAATTTATATAAATAATCCACAACAAAATGTCCATAAATGTGCAAGAAATAAAAGTCAAAAAATAAAAATAAAAAATATTCTTGAGTGTAGCTTTGAAAACCAAGCTAAAAAAACACCAATATATAGAAAAAGTGTAAACTCAGCATAAAAAATAGAAAAAAATATTAATAAATAAATAAAGAAAGAAAGAAAAAATATAATAAACAGTCTTCAAAAAATATGTACATATATTCCACAGTCTGTATTCGGGTGACTTAGTGACATTCCATCGATGTATCCACAAAATTAGTGACTTCCACACGTGCTCCCCTTATGTGTCCCCACTCACCAGAGCCACACACCCCTGCAGGGGTAGTGCACGTGTAACTGGTCCAGTATTGAAACCTCGTTCCCAGATCGATCTGTGTATAGTAAGCCGGGACAGTGTTCATCCAAAAGAGGACTCCTCCCAATAAATTTCCATATAGAAAAGGAATAAGATTCCAAAATAGTGTGACTCAGTTTTAAAAAAGTTTAAAAACGTTTATTCCATCAATTTAAAAAGTCCATACATGTCATCTGTAATGCGGTTTGTGGTTAGCATAGACAGTGAAAACAGCAAGTCAGCAGCATGGCTGCTGTTTGAGTAAGGTAAGGTAAACCAACACAACCGGAAGTGACGTGACGTATCGGACGTAATCTCTGGCCCCGACTAACGCGTTTCGTCATCAGACGTCGTCGGAAGCGACGGCACGGGCATCTTCAATTTAAGTGATGTTTCCTTTAATGAAGAAGAAATTAAATTATTGGGTCTGGGACTTAAATTTGCCCCGGATAGGAATCTTGATGACTTTGAAGTGTTTATTGACCTGCAGAAGTTTATTAGAAAATTGAATCTGAAGAAATACTTCACCGTACATGGATCACAAAATATTGCCCCTTCTACTGAATTTGTGCACGCCACACTCAGAAACAACTCTACATTTAATCCCAAAGTCCCCGGAGGGGAATGCATAGGGGCCTTTAAGAAAATGGTGGAAAAAGATCTAAAGGACCTGAGTAAGAAGAGAAGAAAGGGTAATTATGAGACAAGAAATATATGGAACACAATAAAAACTTTAGGTAAGAAGAAAAACGTGGTAATTAGACCGGCAGACAAAGGAGGGGGCCTGGTTATATTAAATAAGAAAGATTACGAAGAGGAAATGATGACTTTGCTGAATGTCAAAGATACTTATAGAAAACTCAGGAAAAACTCCAAAAAAGAATATGAGAAGAAACTTAAAACTTACATCAAAAAGGGTAAGGATAGGGGATTACTGAATAAGAAGGAAGCAAGGTACCTAATGTCTGAATCCACGAAAACACCAGTTATCTACTATCTCCCAAAAATACATAAAAGGCTTACTAAACCACCTGGGAGACCCATAATCAGTGGAATCAATTCATTATTCTCCAGACTTGGGGAATACCTGGACCAATTTCTGAAGCCATTAGTGAAGGAGGGAAGATCCTATATTAGAGACAGCACCCAGTTAATCACAGAATTGGAGAATCTGGGCGATGTGGGAAACTGTATATTAGCTACAGTGGATGTAAGTTCACTATACACTAGCATCGTACAAGAACACGGCCTTAAGGGAGTAGAAAAAGCCTTGTATAAAAATTCAAAGTTAAAGACAGAACAAATACAATTCATTTTAGAGGGATTGAAACTAGCAATGGAGAATAACTATTTCTGGTATGACCATCACTATTATGTGCAGGAAAAGGGCATTGCCACGGGGGCCAGATATGCACCAAGCGTTGCAAAACTCCAACAAACCTGAATTGAGGTTATATCAAAGGTATATAGATGATATTATCATCTTATGGGAAGGCCCAGAGCAATCTCTTTGGAGTTTTTTAGAGACTAGGGGAATGGAGCCATACAGAGATTAATTACCTGGACCTACACATATCCAAAATAGAAGAAAAGCTATATACCAGAACACACTTCAAAACTACTGACAGAAATGGTTACATTCCCATCTCCAGCTGTCACCATCCAGGATGGAAAAAGAACATACCTAAAGGACAACTTATAAGAATACAGAGGAATTGCCAAAGGAATGAAGATTACGATATACAAGCTGGTATGTTAATAAAAAAGGTTTGAAGAAAAAGGATATCCCCTACAAGAATTATTAAAGACTAAACAAAGGCCACGGCTTCCGACGACGTCTGATGACGAAACACGTTAGGCGGGGCCAGAGAGTACGTCCGTTACGTCACGTCACTTCCTGTTGTGTTGGTTTACCGAGGTGGAACGCAAGTTAGGTAGAGGGGAAGAGATCTGCTCCTTACTCAAACAGCAGCCATGCTGCTGACTTGCTGTTTTCACTGTCTATGCTAACCACAAACCGCAGTACAGATGACATGTATGGACTTTTTAAATTGATGGAATAAACGTTTTTAAACTTTTTTAAAACGGCGTCACACTATTTTGGAATCTTATTCCTTTTCTATATGGAAATTCATTGGGAGGAGTCCTCTTCTGGATGAACACTGTCCCGGCTTACTATACACAGATTGATCTGGGAACGAGGTTTCAATACTGGACCAGTTACATGCGCACTACCCCTGCAGGGGTGTGTGGCTCTGGTGAGTGGGGACACATAAGGGGAGCACGTGTGGAAGTCACTAATTTTGTGGATACACCGATGGAATGTCACTAAGTCACCCGAATACAGACTGTGGAATATATATACATATTTTTTGAAGACTGTTTATTATATTTTTTCTTTCTTTATTTATTAATATTTTTTCTATTTTTTATGCTGATTTTACACTTTTTGTATATATTGGTGTTTTTTTTAGCTTGGTTTTCAAAGCTACACTCAAGAATATGTTTTACTTTTTATTTTTATTTTTTGACTTTTACTTCTTGCACATTTATGGACATTTTGTGGTGGATTATTTATATAAATTGTATTTAAAGTATACCAATATTTTTTCACATTTGGTGAATATTCAACGTATATATTTTATTATCTTATATATATTTCAATTGCACATATTGCCACTTTAGATTGATCACCAGCTTGGATCACCAAACTGGTTTATATAAGGACAGCGCCATCTCCTCTTGTATAAATTTAAGCCACTTCTTATACATGTTTGTATTTTTCGTGTCCTTGTGAAGCCTGTATCTTGGGCCTTGTAATTTTCAAAATAAAAATGTAATAGTTTATGTAAATTTCGCTGTACTCTCATGGAGGTGGTCTTCCCTTAAAAGTCCCAAGTGGGGTTTTTCTTCTTTAGTCTGCTATTTAGGGACGTGGGCAGATCCTCCATCTCCGGTTTTCCATGCATAGCAACAATAATCTCTCTTTGCCGCTCTAAGGCTACGTTTTTGCCTGCTATGTTTGGATATGATAGATTTTTTTTTTCTGGCATTTTTCATGCTGTTGTGCCTTTGACATTCAGCACCGACTCTGCCTGTGTTTGAATTTGTGCCTTACCTCTTTTTCTAGGGTTGCTTCTCCATGTTTGGAACCCCTTTGGGACTTGCCTTTACAAATATCTATGCCCTAAGGCACTTATAGAGGAGTATACAAAAGGTTTTTCACCCACCTTAAGGGAGATGATGCAGCTATTAACCCTGATTGTCTGGCTAGGATACTGATGCTATATCTATGCTTTTGGATTCTTTGGTAACTGTCTTTATCAGCCATATTTATACAGGTAAATACTTACCAACCAAGTATACATTTGTATAGGTGTTCCCTTTTTGGCCAAACTGGGTTATGTTTGGACATTGTCCAGAACACCCAATCAAATGTATATTTTAAGTGAGCAATCCAGTTCTCATTGAGCCTTTTCTTTTACTAGGTTTTCTGTTCCTTGAGTGACCCACCACAGCGCTTGAGACATTGGGGGATCTTGATGTTCCTCACTGTTATGTGCGTGTTTTAACTATGCAGAGTAAGCCACGTAATTTTCTCTTCATGTTGTGTGTAATATTATGTATATGCAATTGTTGTATACTACTCACTACTGTTTATGTCTTTGGACAGTTGTGTCGTTTATTGCTCTAGAAAAGCACCCCCAGATGAAGACTCACAAGTTGAAATGCATATGGGTACCCGTTTCTTTTGGGTTATAGAGCTGCTTCTGTACAATTAGAAGATTTACATCAGTCTGTATACATATTTATATGTTTGTGTTTTATATACCATGTACATTTTTTCATGTGCTTTTTATTCCTATTGAAATAAATATTTGTATTTTATCCTATTTTGATTATTTGTTTCTGTCTATGATAAGCAAGATCACTAAAAGGTGGTGGATGGTGGAGTCCGACACCAGGAGTATATAAGATATATCATCACAACACCTGTGGACTGTTTTGCAATTTATTCTGAACAGTTATTGCCTATCCTAGTGTTAATATGAAAACACTCCCAAATAACAAAAATCAGATAAGGCAGCACTTTAAAATGAATTTCATCTCTAATTTATATACTGAGCAATAAATAAATACATCTAAAATATTAAGAAAAACTATTCACTCCAAAAATCTATTGCACATACGTTTTTTTTAGATTAATTTGTTTATTGCTTAGTATTAGACATGCTTATGTAACAGTATGCTTATATATTAGACATGAAATTCAGCTATACATTTTAAAGCGCTGCCTTATCTGATTTTCTATAATTTTTTTTTTATCAACTGCTGTATTTATATCAAAAAGAGGAAGGGAGATTGGGACTTTAAAGGTGCCAAAAACACAAAACCATATGTAAAACCATATGTAAAAGTATCAAAAGTGTATTTATACAATCATTAAAATGACAGTGTTCATTGCATGTATATGATCGTAATGATCCTTAAGCACAGATTTACAGTAACATCCATTCTTTTCTCGACATGTTTCGCCATAGGGTGGCTTCCTCAGGAGAGAGTTTTGATGGCACTGTTTGTGATTTGGAGATAAAGTTTGTACTCACTACAAATCAAAATAGCATAAATTAGAATAGACAAGATTCAAACAAAATTTCTAACAAAATTTCAATGTATGTACATATAGACATTTCTAGAACACATACAATAAATCCAGCAGGGCCACCCCAACCAAGTACCCCCCAAAAAAGGGGGGTCCCCTGGGGTTGACTTTCTCTCACCCGATCAATGATCAAAGACATGCATCAATAAATGCAGAAAATATGGCCAGGAACCAATTCCTTTGAGGGATACACAGTGTCCACAGAGAGGACAATAAAGACCCCAAGTTAATGGCCTAGATAGGAGAGAAAACAAATCAAGGTAAGTACCTAGAAATGAAAGAAAAATGCCAAAAAATCCCCCATTTTGTTAAAGGGGAACCACCTGTGGATAGGTATTCAATTGGAACAAGAATGCAGGAGATCAACATGGAGTGGTTATGCAAAGAACTGGGAATCATCACCAGCTTAAAAACATCAGACGTGGTAAAGTTGTAAGGCTTATTGTATGTGTTCTAGAAATGTCTATATGTACATACATTGAAATTTTGTTAGAAATTTTGTTTGAATCTTGTCTATTCTAATTTATGCTATTTTGATTTGTAGTGAGTACAAACTTTATCTCCAAATCACAAACAGTGCCATCAAAACTCTCTCCTGAGGAAGCCACTTTATGGCTAAACATGTCCAGAAAAGAATGGATGTTACTGTAAATCTATGCTTAAGGATCATTACCATCATATACATGCAATGAACACTATAATTTTAATTATTGTATAAATAAACTTTTGATACTTTTACATATGGTTTTACATATGGTTTTGTGTTTTTGGCACCTTTAAAGTCCCAATCTCCCTTCTTCTTTTTGTTCTGTTTTCAAAAGGGATGTGGTGCTTTAAAATTTCTTGTTACCTAGTACCATTTCAAATCGAATGCTGTATTTATATCTTCAGGATATCTCAATCAAACTCTCTTCATTTATGAGTAAATAAAAAGTGCTCTTGTTTAAAAATCACCCAAAATACATTTTAGCTTTCCCATGCACAAAAATGGCAATAGGAAATTAGTGATGTAATACTGTGAATAAGTTAATGAAGAGCCTAAATAATTAATATATGTGCACAACAATGTCCAAAATGTTAATTTTTTCAGTAAAAAAAATCTTTACTTGTGTGGTTCCCAAATCTCACAATGTAAACCCAGTCCCAAGTACACATGCAGAGCAATAAAGTATATATATGCAACAAATGCCACTGCAGAAAACAGTTTTTATTAAAATTCAATAACATAAGCAAAGTTTACACTTATATGGAGAGTTCTTCACTCAGAACTAAAAGCATGATCACATACCAGAGCCATGCACCATCTGCACTTCCAGCTTGTGTGTGTGTGTGCGCTCCACTCATGCAGGATGATGTCATGTGTCTTGCTCCCCCCAATGCATTTAGTCTTCCAAGACATCTGCAGGAGCAGTCAAAACACCATGTACGCAGGTTTGTAGAAGGAGGAAAGGATTTCCACAGTGTGCCCAAACACTTTTTGGGACATCACAATCAATCATCAGCTGGCCTGAAAGTATGGATCATCGAATCAATACCTAACACTCTCCCCCCCGCTGAACGGTACAAGAAACTTTGCCAACAAGAAATGTATTGAAAGGCGTTTGTTGAAGGACATACCCACAGACACCACCACAGAAGCACAAATATCGTCTGGTGGACCCCACCGACTCTGTCCATACGACCTACCACTCCAGACATTCACCTCTACATCCATCTACCTACAGTCCACTCCCGTGACGAAAGATAGAGAAGTAACTCGGGAGGTCCACTCTCTTCCAGATCTACCATCTACGTTATGTAAAGAACAACCGTTTCAAAGAACATGGCAAGTCGCCCCCCCTCTCACAATCCATAACTAAGCTACTAGGTATGAAAGTCCGGTCGACTACTAACTAACACTACAAGGTTTTTCACAAACCCGTGTGACACCTTTAGGAAAGGAGGAAGATGTTTGGACGCATGTACCACAAAACTG
>BLSH010056541.1:565065-590235 GCA_018402905.1 Glandirana rugosa | reverse complement strand
CAGAACCTGATACAGACCACCCCTAGACTCATACTCGGGATCCCACTTTTGGTTACTACCATTGTGTTAAAACTCCACCAAGATAGAGACAAACTCCATAATGGATACCATTCAACCACATCGGGCTCTCTGTTTGAAAGGTGTTTGTTGAAGGACGTACCCACAGACACCACCACAGAAGCACAAATATCGTCTGGACCCCACCGACTCTGTCCATACGACCTACCACTCCAGACACTCACCTCTACATCCATCTACCTACAGTCTACTCCCGTGACGAAAGATAGAGAAGTAACTCGGGAGGTCCACTCTCTTCCAGATCTACCATCTAGGTTATGTAAAGAACAACCGTTTCACTCCCCCCCCCCCCCCGCTGAACGGTACAAGAAACTTTGCCAACAAGAAATGTATTGGATCTACCATCTAGACCTTCTCTCACCTGGAGGGCTCAATGAAGAGATAGAAAGCAGTGCCCTCATCTGACATCCATCTACCTACATCTCCACTCACAGACCTCACCATCCAGCATACCTGTCTCAGCCACCCCAGGTCTGCTATAAACACGAAGACACCACCACAGACACCCATGCAGGAAGTTGTTTGTGGAAAGTTTGTCTCTCGGGCTACACCAACTTACCATAGGTAATACCTCAAACAGAGATAGAACCACCTCAAAATTGTGTTACCATCATTGGTTTTCACCCTAGGGCTCATACTCAGATCCCCACCAGACATAGTCCAAGACCATCACCCAATATACCACACCAGTGGCTTCCAGCAATATTCCCTTAAGATGTACCTTTACACATATTAGAACACACAGGGTATATCTCTCCCCACATCAGCATTTGGGGTCCTCCCCCCCCATGTGTATGGATTTATATATGTCTTGTTTCAATTAAGATCATATATATGGACTATGTACTGGGATTCTCCAAATAATAATTTAATAATTCATTATTTATAATTCATTTTCATAAGATAGCCTCAGTCCCACCTTACTCCATTCTTAATATAAACATGCTTGGGTGATAATTTACACATTTTTTTATATATATTTTATATATATATATATATATATATATATATATATATATCTTTTTACATGTAATTTTATATATTATCTGTATATTTTATATATTTTTTATTTATCACAGATGATGTTGTTAACCAAAAAGGAAATGTCGCTCATATATTAACCACCACATTCATTATCACAACCGGGTTCGCAAATTAAAATAAAATAAAATAACCCAGAGGGACCCCGTCCATCCCACCCAATTCCCCCCCCCCCCCAACGGGATATACAAATGGTACCACCATTAGATAATACACATTAGACATTATATTACACACACAATGTTGTTCAGCTTATTGAAGATTTTTTCATAATAAATTGTCCACTGCTACACCACTGGCACCAGCTAGGGTTAAAAGTGTTAATAGGGGAGGCGTATAGACATATTGCGCTCCTCCCTCCCTTTTGTCCATAAATGTGCCCTGCTCCTCAATGGAGTATGTACGGCCTGAGGAAGGGGCAGAGCCCCGCAAACGCGTCGCCATTGCCGTGGACACCAGTCCTGCCGAAGCCGGAAGTGACAGCCGCAGACTGCTGATGATAGTGGAGGAGATGCCGGGATCCACTGATGGAGCCATCCACCCACAGCACAGCGGACCACCATTCGTTCGGTCACAGCAGCCCAGCAGGACACCCACCACAGATCCATAAAGAAGCAGGCAGTAGCTTACACTGCAATGTGCTGAAGCCTACCACTTTTGTGAGTAGTTTTATGTGTTTCTTAAATAGACCCTTGTTTTAAACTGTTACTCTTAGAGGCGCGCCTGTTCCTTTTCTTTTAAAACACCATGTACCCACAGTGATTCATACACTGATATTAAACGTTTTTTGGATAACCTAATCCTCTTCCTACCTAGACTACTCTTATATAATTTAAAACAATTAGACTCCATAAACCAGAGCTTCTCTCCTTTATATCAGTAGGTTATTTATCTATATATATATATATATATATATATATATATATATATATATATATATACACACAGATGATACTCGAAAAATTAGAATATCGTGCAAACGTTCATTTATTTCAGTAATGCAACTTAAAAGATGAAACTAATAAATGAGATAGACTCATTACTTGCAAAGCAAGATAGTTCAAGTCGTGATTTGTCATAATTAGGATGATTATGGCTTACAGCTCATGAAAACCCCAAATCCACAATCTCAGAAAATTAGAATATTACATGCAATCAATAAAACAAGGATTGTACATAGAACAATATCAGACCTCTGAAAAGTATAAGCATGCATATGTACCCTTTTGCAGCAATTACTGCCTCAATGCGGCGTGGCATGGAAGCTATCAGCCTGTGGCACTGCTGAGGTGTTATGGAAGACCAGGATGCTTCAATAGCGGCCTTCAGCTCTTCTGCATTGTTGGGTCTCGTGTCTCTCATCTTTCTCTTGGCAATGCCCCATAGATTCTCTATGGGGTTCAGGTCAGGCAAGTTTGCTGGCCAATCAAGCACAGTAATCCCATGGTCATTGAACCAGGTTTTGGTGCTTTTGGCAGTGTGGGCAGGTGCCAAGTCCTGCTGGAAAATGAAGTCAGCATCCCCATAGAGCTTGTCTGCGGAAGGAAGCATGAAGTGTTCCAAAATCTCCTGGTAGATGGCTGCGTTGACCCTGGACTTAATGAATTAAAGTGGAAACTTCACACTGGACTTCAAGCATCTTGCAGTGTGTCCCTCTCCATTCTTCCTCCATACTCTGGGTCCTTGGTTTCCAAATGAGATGCAAATTTTGCTCTCATCAGAAAAGAGGACTTTGGACCACTGAGTTACAGACCAGCTCTGTTTTTCTTTAGCCCAGGTAAGACGCTTCTGACGTTGTTTGTTGTTCAGGAGCGGCTTGACAAGAGGAATACCACATTTGAAGCCCATGTCCAGGATACGTCTGTGTGTGGTGGCTCTTGATGCACTGACTCCAGCCTCAGTCCACTCCTTGTGAAAATCCCCAACACCTTTGAATGGCCTTTTCCTGACAATCCTCTCCAGGCTGTGGTTATCCCTGCTGCTTGTGCACCTTTTCCTTCCACACTTTTCCCTTCCACATAACTTTCTATTAATGTGCTTTGATACAGCACTTTGGGAACATCCAACTTCTTTTGCAATTACCTTTTGAGGCTTTCCCTCCTTATGGAGGGTGTCAATTATGGTTTTCTGCACAACTGTCAGGTCAGCAGTCTTTCCCATGATTGTGATTCCTACTGAACCAGACTGAGAGACCATTTAAAGGCTCAGTAACCCTTTGCAGGTGTTATGGCTTAATTAGATGATCAGAGTGGGACACTTTGAGCCTAGAATATTGCACCTGTTCACAATATTCTAATTTTCTGACATTGAGGATTTGGGGTTTTCATGAGCCGTAAGCCATAATTATCACAATTATGACAAATCACGGCTTGAACTATCTTGCTTTGCATGTAATGAATCTATCTCATATATTAGTTTCACCTTTTAAGTTGCATTACTGAAATAAATGAACTTTCAAATTTTTCGAGTATCACCTGTATATATATATATATATATATATATACAGTACACACATATATCGTCTAAACTCACTGTATGACTTGCAGTAAAATTTAATAAATGTTTTAAATAATTTAATTCCTACAATAATTTGCATAAAATCAAAAATTACTATGTTGGAATAAAAAAGGTGAGTGTCATGTAAAACAGTTAAAAATAATGTGAGACAGGGAACAATTGAATTAGCTATAAAACTGGTTCCCTGTCTCGCATTATTTTGAACTGTTTTACGTGGTACTCACCTGACACCTCCTACATGTGAAATACCTTTCCTTCAAAAAAAAAAAGTTGGCATCTTCTCCATGGATCCATACCATTGAACTTATTTCATCCAATGAACATGACTTCTCTGGTTTCCTAAATGTCATTAATTTATGCAGATCAATCAGTTAGGTCTACGTGCAAATATTTCGGGGAACAAAAAAGTAATGAATTAGTGATTCTTCTGATTCAATCATTTATGACCTGCAGAGCCGCAACATGGCTGGCATGGACAGCCACACGCTGCAGGTTTTTTTCATACAGGACCCAGTCACACCTAGGTGCATGCATTGCAGTGCACATAGTAACTTACCTGTGGAGGTTTAAATGGGCCCTTATAGTTTCCTGTGGAAAAAACACATGGTACTGCAGCACATAGATGTAAACCAGCCACTTAAGAATGGAATTTCTACTTTACATGCGTTTTCATGCAATATAATTTGTGTGTTTTTATTGCAAGACAGTAGATGTGTGCATAGGCTCTACATCTCTTTATATAGAATTCTAACAACAGTATCTTTGATTCTAATTTAATTTTCTCATGATATTACCTAATAAGTATTATAGTTATACTTCCAATGGTGACTAATAATTGATTCCAATTTAATTTTCTCAAGATATTACCTAATAATTAAACAACAGAAGGTACAGCGCTAAGAAATTATTATCAAAAGTCCATAAGTGAAAAACAGCAGAAGAAGATGAAGATCCCAGCCTCCGTGCGTGAAATGGAATGATTTGTGTATCACACAACACCATCTTCTGCACACCGCTCTTAGCCCAACGTGTGTGACCCCCTGGATAGGAGCGGTCAAACACACTTGATTAATAAACAGTAGATAAGACCGATGGATAATGCCTCTCTTCGCAGAACCTGCAGAGATGACCATTCATCACTGCAACATTGTAGGGATCAATTTTCTCCACAAGCATTTTCCCAGATAGGTGTAAGCATCAAATGGGCCACCATATGTAGATAAAAGAAGCCTCACATAGCATAATATTGCTAAAACTATTGCTTTATTCAGATAAAAGTAGTTGCACTCACATGTTATCTTCAAACATCAAGCGTATCGGCGTTCCGTCAGAAACCAAAATGGCCGCCATGGGCCGCGCATGCGCAGTAACGTGGTGGGCGTGTGTGCGTGGCTCCGACCGGTTTTATCACATCTGACATCATCAGGGACACGCCCACACGCCCTCACCACGTTCTTATATACCCCTCATCAACCCGGGAGGGCCAATCGATGCAAAGGTCCAATCATTTAAGACATAAATAACATTTAAAAGCCCGGGACCGCCCCAAGCCAGTCTGCTACTGAAACCAAAGAATGTATCCCACCAAATAAACGGCGGCAGGCTTATCAGCAGACATAAATGATAAAATGAAGCAATTAATGCCCCCCAGTGTCCAGACGAAGGAACTACAGCTCCATACAGATAATCTCAATATAAAAACTGTAAACAAAAATTAAAATAGAAACAGCATACATGGCCATCGCTGGGATAACCAGGGGCTCACAGTAAAATAGAGGGGAGAGAAAATACATTTAAAATGCAGAGTGGCTGAAAACATCCTACATTATGAAGCACCATATACACACACTAACCATTATTGATGAAACAATTGATTCAATATTTAAACCAAAAGGTGAGTAGCTCTTTAATCTATAGATCCACCCGGTTTCAGCTTGGGAAATGCTCCTTTTCGCATCCGCACGGAGGCTGGGATCTTCCTCTTCTTCTGCTGTTTTTGGACTTTTGATAATAATTTCTTAGCGCTGTACCTTCTGTTGTTTATATGTCTATATGTCCCAATGTGATTTTTTTTTATGTGCACGGATTTTGTTCTGTTGTTTTTTACTAGTTTTTATACACTAATTAATCTGCAGCAGGTTTCAAAACATGGATATCTTTGAATATAGAGCCCAGTACAAGTTAAACATTGAGGGGGTATTTGATGGCTATTGCTGAAAATGATGATCTTAACTGGTTCCCCACCGTGCGCCGTCTTTTCACGGCGGCAGTCGGGGAGCCCTGCGCGAATCGCCGTAAATAAGCGGCGATTCGCATTTGGCCACCAGGGGGCGCGCGCGCACCCGCCGCACTCCTGGGGAGTGTGCCCGCGGCTCAGGCGGACCCGATGTCCGCCGGCGAGCCGCGATGAGCGGCTACAGGGAAAAGAACGGGGAACCGCCGATGTAAACACGGCGGTTCCCTGCCCTGTCAGTGGGGCTTGAGAGATCTACTGATCCCTGTCACTAGGATCAGTTAGATCTCTCATGCCCATGTTAGCCCAACCCCCCCACAGTAAGAACACACCCAGGGAACACAGTTAACCCCTAGCTCTCCCCCTGCAGGTTAACCCCTTCACTGCCAATGACATTTATACAGTAATCAGTGGACATTTAAATTTCTGATCGCTGAATAAATGTCATTGGTGCCAAAAAAGTGTCAAAATGTTCCGACATGTCCCCCCCCCAATATCACATTACCGCTAAAAATCGCAGATCGCCCCCATTACTAGTAAAAAAAATAAAAAAATAAAAACCCCAGAAATGAATTCTCACCATCCGTAAACGCGGCCACTTTTGCGCAAACCAATCAATAAACGCCGATTGCAAATTTTTTTATCGCAAATATGAGGAAGAATATAAATCGCCAAAAAACGGTTAAAAAAAATGTTTTTTTATATTTTTTTTTGGATTGGAATTTTAGCAAAAAGTAAGAAATTTGGGTTTTTTTGCAAAATGGTCGCTCTTCTTTTGTTTATAGCGGCGATAAGAAATGACGCAGAGGCGATCAAATCCCACCAAAAGAAAGCTCTATTTGTGGGAAAAAAAGGACGCAAATTTTGTTTGGGTACAACGTCGCACGACCGCGCAATTGTCAGTTAAAGCGTCGCAGCGCCGAATCGCAAAAAGTGCTCTGGTCCTAAAGTGCGAAATTCTTCCGGGGCTGAAGTGGTTAATGGATGTTTTCTTAGACTTAAAAACCTCTTGATTGCTGAAATACATACCATCTGGGATATAGCATTTTTGGAACAGTATATTAAGGATGGTATGGTACCTCATAGTTTGAGATGGGAGGTAATCCCCCAATAGGGGGATGATGAGCTTGATGGCTGGTTCCAATTTTTTAATACAGAGGGTATTAAATTATTAAATTTTATGACTGATAGAAAAAAACGGAAACTTTCTAAACAAGACACAGATATTAGTGAGGTCAAAACGAGGTTGGTTCCCTTTAAAAATGGCCCTGAGTATATCAAGAAATCGGAATCCTTAAAAGCCCTTTTAGAAAAAGAGGAGTTGGAACAAAAGAATAAGAAGCGAAAAAAATATAATAGAGATGTGAAGGATTATCAAGACATATTAGTGTTTAAATGGCTGGCAGATTGTGTTAAACCAGCCATACCTAATGAGTCACAGGTTGTCACCATGGATACACCACCGAGTTATATACTCACGCACCCGGTCAAGGGGTGGGATATGAATAAAGGGGTGTATCAAGCCTCCCCATCCAGGCATAATAATCAAATTGGGGGCCAATCTTATTCTCATCCTAAGACTAAAGCCCCTAAGGGGAGAAACAACTCCTTTTCCCCGCCCCGGGTTCAACATTATCCTGTATCACACAACACACTCACTCATCATAATGGCAGTAGAACTGATGATGTGAGGGGTCGAGAATCAGAACATGAAAAAGGGGTGGGTCACTGGAATCAGAATTGTTTTGGTAGTGGGTCAAACAGGTTCACCCCATTAAGGGATATAAGGAATGATGAACCCTGGGAAAGGGATTATCATCAATACATGTATTCTCCTGGCAGTCCAAGAGTTGGAGACAGGATTTTCAATGGACTCCCAGGGCAGGGTACAAGCGGAATATAGACGCCAAAGAGGGACCCGAGGGGGGAGGCGTTTTCACGCCAAAAAGACGCCGAGTGTGAATGTAGAGGGGATCATTAATTTGAGTGGTAAAAATCTTTTCTAGGGAGGAACTTATTACTTTGGGTAAGGTTCTGAAATATGCCCCACCTCGCAATATTAGTAAGTTCCAAACGTTTATAGACGTCCAGAAATTTGTCAGAAAGTTAAATATCAAAAGGTATCTTTTGTCTAACCCTGTGAAGGATCGGGTTGTCCCTAACTCAGATATTAGACATTCGAATTTGAGCAATGCTTCATTATTTAATCCTCCGAGTAATGGGTCCCATACTTTAACTATCTTTAGGGATCTTGTCCTTAAGGATTTGGACTCTTTGAAATATCATAAAGTTAGGGTGGATAAAAACATTGAAGTAGATATTACTAGATTATGTGACAGAAAAGATATTGTGGTCCGATCAGCGGACAAAGGGGGAGCTATAGTGGTCCTGGACAAGGCCGCTTATCAAAATGAGGTCTCCTGAGTTTTGGCTGATCCGGACACATATATTACATTAGGAAGTGATCTGGTTTGCAAATATAAGAGAGAGCTAAAATCCCTAGTGAAGGAAGGTTTGAGCCTAGGTATTGTGAATAAGAAGGAGGCTCAATTTTTGGTTCCCTTGGCTCCAAGGCTGCCAACACTGTATTGTTTGCCTAAAATTCATAAAAGCCAGGAGTCCCCCCCGGGTCGGCCCATCATCAGCGGTATAGATTCCATCACTTCGCAAATGAGGAAATACATTGATTTCTTTCTCGAACGGCTGGTGATGGGCACACCCTCTTATTTGAGGGACTCCAAGCAGGTAACCAATTTACTAAAGGATATATGGTGGAAACCAAAATATTTATTGATTACGGCTGATGTCTCATCGCTTTACACCTCCATTGCTCATGTTTTGGGGTTGGAGGCGGTGAGACATTTTCTGTCACGGGATTCTACAATCCCTTGTTTGCAAAAACAGTTAATCTTGGACCTATTAAATTATGCGATGACCCATAATTATTTTTGGTGCCAGGACTCTTTCTACCTCCAAAATGGGAGGAGGAAGCAGTCCTGAACCCTCGGAAACCAGAAATAGTGCTTTGGAGGCGCTTTATAGATTACATTATTTTCATATGGGAGGGTGACATGGATTCGGTTGTTTCGTTCCTTGATCTCCTCAATTTGAATAACAGGGGTATAGCCCTAACCTATGAAATTAGTGCATATGAAATACACTTTTTGGATCTTTGTATTAAAGTCTCAGGAGATATCCTGATTACTACCACCTTTTTTAAGAATACAGATCAGAATAGTTATATTCCAACTGATTCTTGCCATCATCCAGCCTGGATATCAGCGGTCCCTAAGGGGCAGTTCCTTCAACTTAGAAGGAACTGCTCGAGGGTGGAGGATTTCCGTACCGAGGCTCGGCTCTTAAGAACTAGGTTCTTGGAAAAGGGGTATAGACAGGAAGATTTGGATTGTATAATTTGTGAGGTGGAGCATCAGGATAGAAACTGTCTGGTTCAGGGGAACTCATCTCGGGTTGATCATCGCCGGGATTGGGCCTCCACCTTTTTCACTGCTTATTTTATTGAGCATCATGTGGTTAAGAAGATTGTGACTAAGCACTGGCCGGTGTTAAAGGGGGACCGAATTTTGGGCCCGATCCTTCCTGATAAACCTGGGGTGGTCTTCAGGGGCTCTGGGAATTTGAGAAATAAGGTGGCACCTAATGTCCCTGATCCCCCTTCTAGACCAACTTTCTTTCAGGAATTGAAGGGATATTATTTTTGTAAACACTGTAAGGCGTGTGAGGTTAACATCTTAAAAGGGAGAAGGGTTGAAACCTTCAGTTCCTCTGTCACAGGGAAGGTGTATACCATAAAATCATGCATTACATACTGTACTCGGAATGTGGTATATCTCATTAAATGCCCTTGTGGGCTAGACTACGTGGGCAGAACAAGGCATGGTCTGACCACTAGGTTGGGCGAACACATCTGTAATATTAAGAAGGGGTTTCCAGGCCACAGCGTCTCTATGACCTTAAACATGGGAGGGACCCATCTGGTACCATTTTTATAGCTTTAGAGAAGTTTATTTCCCATTGGAGGGGAGCGGATGCGAAAAGGAGCATTTCCCAAGCTGAAACCGGGTGGATCTATAGATTAAAGAGCTACTCACCTTTTGGTTTAAATATTGAATGGGACATCAATTGTTTCATCAATAATGGTTAGTGTGTGTATATGGTGCTTCATAATGTAGGATGTTTTCAGCCACTCTGCATTTTAAATGTATTTTCCCTCCCCTCTTTATCTTTATTTTATTTTATTAGTTATTTTATATTTTACTGTGAGCCCCTGGTTATCCCAGGGATGGCCATGTATGCTGTTTCTATTTTAATTTTTGTTTACAGTTTTTATATTGAGATTATGTGGATGGAGCTGTAGTTCCTTCGTCTAGACACTGGGGGGCATTAATTGCTTCATTTTATCATTTATGTCTGCTGATAAGCCTGCCACCATTTATTTGGTGGGATACATTCTTTGATTTCAGTAGCAGACTGGCTTGGGGTGGTCCCGGGCTTTTAAATGTTATTTATGTCTTAATTGATTGGACCTTTGCATTGATTGGCCCTCCAGGGTTGATGAGGAATATATAAGAACGTGGTGAGGGCGTGTGGGCGTGCTCCTGATGATGTCAGATGTGATAAAACCGGTCGGAGCCACGCACACACGCCCACCACGTTACTGCGCATGTGCGGCCCATTGCGGCCATTTTGGTTTCTGGCGGAACGCCGATATGCTTGATGTTTGAAGATAACATGTGAGTGCAACTACTTTTATCTGAATAAAGCAATAGTTTTAGCAATATTATGCTATGTGAGGCTTCTTTTATCTACATATGGTGGCCCATTTGATGCTTACACCTATCTGGGAAAACGCTTGTGGAGAATATTGATCCCTACAATGTTGCAGTGGTGAATGGTCTTCTCTGCAGGTTCTGTGAAGAGAGGCATTATCCATCGGTCTCATTTACTGCTTATTAATTAAGTGTGTTTGACCGCTCTTATCCAGGGGGTCACACACGTTGGGGTAAGAGAGGTGTGCAGACGGTGTTGTGTGATACACAAATCCTTCCATTTCACACACGGAGGCTGGGATCTTCCTCTTCTGCTGTTTTTCACTGATGGACTTTTGATAATAATTTCTTAGCGCTGTACCTTCTGTTGTTTATATGTCTATATGTCCCAGTGTAGGACATTGTGTATAGCAGCTCATTCATTATTGTGACTTTTGATGTTTTTTTATGCAGATTTTGTTCTGTTGTTTATTACCTAATAATTATTATAGTTATACTTCCAGTGGTGACTATATAGCCCACATTGCTCTGTCCCAACTGCACAGGTTTTCCAGTTATCTATTGTTCCCATCAAGTTACAATGAAAACTGTTTCTAATTACAGTACACATGTATTTAACAAGTCATTTTTCAGTTCTGTTTTTCAATGGAAAGAGGGAAAGTACAGGAATAAAACATACAAGAACCACTAATTATTCTGTTTCAATATTTTTATTGAATTATTTCACAAAGGGTTGTACAAAAGTTGTAACATTGAACGCGTATTGCTTGCAATTGAGATACATATCAATATGATAAAGACCAAATATTATATTATCTTACTCATACTTATTAATTGTGCATTCTCTCGAGGAATAAAATCCTTGCAATCAATGTGAATGAATAATAACCCATTCTAAACTATAGCTGAAAATGAAAAGGAGTGTCACGTACCTGGTGGTGGAGTCTGACTTACGCAGGGGTAACCTCCCTTGCGACCCTGATTCGTGAACCCCTGGTAGAGTAAACAGGAGGTCCAGGAGTGAGGATGGCACAAGGGTTGAGTTGGTCACTGGTGACAGTTGTAGAAGCTCTTCCGGTCTCGTGCGGGTTTTGAAGATTAGTGGTACAGGCAGGGTCGGCAACTGGCTGGCGGTGCGGTACAAAGGAGCAGGCAAAAGAGTAGTTGGGTACAGGCAGAGTTCGTTAACAGGCTGGCAGCAGAGGTACAAGGGAGCAGGCAAAGGAATGGTCGTGGGAGCCCGGGTCCGTGCAGGCGGAGAGCAGAGCAAGGTCAACACAAGCTGGGTCGCAGGAACAGGTCAACAGATAAGCAGGTCTCTTCAGAAACACACACACAAACACTGTAGATCAGACAGCAGAGCCTGTGTGCTGCTAAGGTGTTTAAATAAGGCAGCTTGGCTCCAATCAATGAAAATCACCCTGCACAATTGTTAACCCTTAGTGACCCCTGCGCTGGGTAGCAGATCCATGACACACGTGCATAGGTGCAGAAAGTCCACTTTAGCCACAGATTCTCTTCCTAACAAGGAGAGAAAAGAAGAAGGAGAAGATAGAAAAAGAAATTAGGTATGACTCCACGCACCGAATCCCACCATCCTGAGTTCCCGCTAAACCGGTATGGCATGGAGATCTCCGTGAAAATATTTGACCCATGGGTCCCAGACCTTCTCAAACATCCGTATTTTGTCAAGTAGAATCATTGTCATGCGCTCATTTACCATAATCTAGTAAAGTTTGTGCTTGAGCTGTTCGAATGGCAAGCTAGCTGATTTCCAAGATTTTGCGATAATAATTTTTGCTGATATAAATATAAAAGTTATAAGACGCCTCTGAGCTTTCAATGCATTCTCCACCTTACAACCCAGCAAAGCCTGTCTTGGAGACTTGCTTAGGTTGACTTGGGTGAGAGTGTAGATAAAGTTATACACCCTAATCCAATACCGTCGCACCTTAGGGCACTGCCACCATATGTGGTACATCTTCCCCTAACTACTAATTATTCTAAAAATGAATTTTGTTTTTTTAAAATTGAGATTTATGTCTCTAAAGAATAAGAACATTTTTTCATCAAATAATAAAATATTACATTCTTTGGAAGGTGCTTGCTCTCTGTCTCCACCTGCAGTGCCCCCTTTTTCCCCTGTACATGCTTCCTGCTCTGATTGGTCATCAGTAACATCACAGGCTGAGACACCATCACCCAGCTCTACAGAGAATCACTGACACGCTTAATACCAATCTTTGTTATTGTAAGCACATTTGAAAACATGGCATAGTGTTTTTTGGCCGTTCAGTATTGATGATAAAGCATCCCATTAACCAGTTGCCAACTGCCCGCCGTGAACTGACGGCGGCAACATGGCTCGATATCGCATATCGACGTCACCTGTCGGCGGCTGCGAGATCGCGGATCATGAGCGTGCGCCGCCGAGGGGGGGGCACGCTCACTGTATATCAGGGAAGCCAGGGAGCAAGTAGGGCTACCCGCGATTTGATTGCCTCCTAGTAGTAACCCCTTCCCTTCCAGTGACATTTACACAGTAATCGGTGTATTTTAATAGCACTGATCGCTGTATAGATGCCAATGGACCCAAAAAAGTGTCAAAAGTGTCCGACATGTCCGCTGCAATGTCGCAGTACCACTAAAAATCGCAGATCGCTGCCATTACTAGTAAAAAAATAAAAGAAATAAAAACCCCATAAATGAATTCTGATGGTTTGTAAACACGGCAACTTTTGCACAAACCAATCAATATACGCCAATTGGGATTTTTTTCTACCAAAAATATGAGCAAGTATATATATCGGCCAAAACTGATGAATAAATTTGTTTTTTTTATATTTTTTCATTGGATTTGTATTTTTTTTTTTTTAAAAGTATGTTTTTATTGAGTTTTGACAAAGTATAATTACAATATCGTAAAAGAAACACATGGCAAGGAGATATAAAGAGTACAACCAAACCGAGGCCGAACCCGGCCAACAACATACCTATAATAATAGACCACCTTCGCCCCTTTTTTTTTTTTTTTTTAAAAAGGGGCGGTCAGGGAAGTTTAACCCAAACCTGTCCTTCCAACCCAGCCGGGTCGGTGCAGGAGGTCAAAGGGTAAGTACATATATACAGAACAAACTATAACCCAAAGACACAAACTACCATTCACACACACACACCATCCAATCTTCAGGTCCTCACCCGAACACCCCACCTCACCACCACCTCGCTGTTATAAAAGAACTCCCCGGAAAAGAGGGGGGGTGGCGGCAGTTGTCAACCGACCCCTTACACAGTTACCCAGACTCTACCCAGCCGTCTACAGCCTTTTACTGCTGGGACAACGGGGTGTCTTCCCAAAAGGAGTCCCCGATGTCCAGCCAAGGTTGCCAGATCTTATAAAAAATTTTCGGACACGCTCTGCCCATGTAGATAAGCTTGTATATGGGTAGGGCTTTATTTACCATTCAATAGAATAATTGCACATCAGGGGCTAATGCATCTTTCCATTTCAATAAAATCAATTTCCTAGCAAAGAATAGCAATACTCGCAGTAAAGTTCTAGCATGAGTCCGATGTACCAGTTCATTTAACACTCCAAGTAGTCCGACCTCCGGAGTTTGTGGGACGGGTATGTCCAGAGTGTGTTCGAAAAAGGAGAAGATCGCAGTCCAGTATGGGAGCAGAACAGGACAAGACCAGAACATGTGCAGGCAGTCAGCATACATTATATCACATCTAGGACATGAGGCAGCCGCGGCAAAACCCATACGTGCCAATCTAGCAGGGGTATAATGAAGTTGGTGAATAAATTTAAATTGCGTGTATCTATCATTGGTACTAATGAGGTCTTGGAAGCATACCTCGGAGGCCTCATCCCAGGACTCCTCAGACAAGTCCGGGATCAGCACCTCCCACTTCCGTCGAGCTATTTAAAAAGGGCCACAGCCAGCGGACTGAAAGCGGGAGTAAAGGGTCGTGACTACTTTAGAAACATCAGGCTGGGAGAGTAATTCCTCCAGCGGTAGCTCTGATATTTCCCGCGTCAGGCTCCCCAACTGTTGGATTTGTATTTTAGCAAAAAGCAAGAGATATTGTTTGTTTTCAAAATTGTTGCGCTTTTTTTGATTATAGCGGTGATCAGAAGTGACGAAGAGGTGATCAAATACCATTAAAAGGAAGCTCTATTTGTGGGGAAAAAAGGATGCCAATTTTTTGGGGGTATAATGTCCCATGACCGCGCAATTGTCAGTTAAAGTGACGCAGTGCCGAATCGCAAAAAGTGCTCTGGTCATAAAGGGGGAAATCCTTCCGGGACTGAAGTGGTTAACATCCAACATTGTCAATTGCTATGTTCCTCAAATTTTTTACAGCCAAATATGCTGGAAATCGTCAAGTATTAAACTCTTTTGGTGTCACCCAACAAATTCAGGCATTCAAATACTATACTATATTATATGATTTAAATTAATAATTAATAATTGGGAGTTTTTCACTTAATTTGCTTTTACTAACAGACCAAGTTATATCATCTTATGATAATTCCTAGAAATGGGTAGTAAACCAATGAGGAAAACATGTAGGATTTTACATCTGGGTGTAATAGCTTCCAGATATCCAATAACACGTTTCTTTATCCTCATTCCACTCCAAAACAAAAAGATGAGGAAAGAGAAAAATACACCAAAAGAGGTGAATTCACTGAAAAATTGCAAAAGAGCAGTAATACTCAGTTTTCAAAATTAAAATAATACATGGAAAATTTATAGGGTAAAGCTTAGAGTTCTACAGCAAGTAGTAAAAAATCTTTAACAGACAATCCTTCATTATAGCTAAATTAATTCAAAATAACAATCCTTTGGATTCGTGAAATGGCCCCCATAGTCACCTTGTCCCCACGTTAAGTAAGCCTAAAAGTGATCAATAATTATATAAACTCCCTTGATAAATTTATGAGTCTTTTCATTGGCAAAATTGCAAAATGGTTTGAAGTAAGATATATAATCTTAAAGTGGATGTAAACCTGATCCATGAAATTTGACCTAGGCACATATATCTGTAGTGTTTTCTTATCTCTCTCCAAAGCCCTAAGTCCCGTTTCTTTTTGCTGCTCCATTCTTCTGCTATCAGCATGATAACTTCTGACAAGTTCTCTGGAAACCGAGATAAAACCAGCCTGAAATTTGTGTCAGGGTGGGTGCTATAAATAGATTAACAGAGAGCTGATCTATTCACAGCACAGCTTTCCTTCATTTGCCTATGTTGAGGGGGGTGTGTGCATTTCCTCTAATTAGCTGTCATACAGCGTATGCCGAAAATCCAATCCCAGCGCTGAAAAGTAATTGAAAATCTCTAACACGATAAGAAGTTTCTAAAGAATATAACAAGATGAAGACAGCAAATATACATGTAGAACATATGTAGGGAGATTTGTTTTGTCCCTGTGTATCATCTGAGGCATTCACCTCACTGGTTGTATATAAGGGTTTACATGCACTTAAGGCTGGGTTCACATTAGTGCGAATTGGATGGGGGAAGTGGCTGCGTAGCGTATTGCACTGGAGTCCTGTGTGTCTTTGGATCCGTTCCTGGTCTGAATTCAGGCAAAAATTCAGGACTGATTCGTCCCTGAAACGGAGAACAGGGACACACCGGACCCCTGCTGTCAGACGCATCCGTCTGCAGTGTGAACCCAGCCTTAAGCAAACTGAGCCATGCAAATAATGACACCTTATACATTTATGACCATTATTATGTGCATGTTAACTCTCTTATTAATTTAGGGTCAGTAATTCTGATGAGTGCATTTAGAAACATAGAAAAGTGACGGCAGAAAAAGACTGAGTAGTCCATCGAGTCTGCCCTTTTTTTTTTCCCATTAACCTCGTTGTCTGACTATAGATTTTATGTTTATCCCAAGCATTTTTGAAGCCATTTACTGTTGACTGTCTCATTACCGCTGTACCGCTGTTGGTAGTTTATTCCAATCATCAACCACCCTTTCAGTAAAATAATACATTGAAGATTAGTTTTGAACTTTCCTCCAGTTAGTTTGAGGTCGTGTCCCCGTGTTCTTGATTTTGGTTTCATATTGAAAAGACTGCCCTCCTGAACCTTATTAACCCCATTGATGTATTTAAAGGTTTCAATCATGTCTCCCCTCTCCCTTCTTTCCTCCAGACTGTACATATTAAGTTCCTGAAGTCGCTCTTGATATGTTTTATCTCCCAGACCTTTCACCATTTTTGTTACCAGTCTCTGAACTCGTTCTATCTTATCAATATCTTTGTGTAAGTGAGGTCTCCAAACTGGACACAGTATTCTAAGTGAGGTCTCACTAAAGATCTATATAGAGGAATCAGAACCTCCTTCCTCCTGCTGGTGATCCCTCTACTGATACATCCCAGAATTCTATTTGCTTTTCCCACTGCCTGGTCACACTGTTTGCTCATTTTGCATCATCTGAAATAAGCACCCCCAAATCTTTTTCTTCTGTAGTGCTGGCTAACACTGTACCCCCATTGCTGTACTCTCTAAGAGAATTATGTTTCCCTAGGTGTATTATTTTACATTTAGAAATATTGAACTGTAGTCTCCACTGCTTTGACCAATCTTCCAGCAATGCCAAATTATGTTCCATGTTACAGACACCTTCAGGGATATCAACCCTATTACACACCTTTGTATCATCAGCAAAGAGACACCTTGCCCAACAAACCTTTAGTTAGATCACTTACATGTAGGTTAAATAGAAAAGGACCCAGTACAAAGCCTTGTGGTACCCCACTAGTGACTGGTCTTTGTTCTGAGTGAAACCCATTTACAACCACACTCTGGGATCTATCCTTTAGCCAACTGCATAGCCACTGAACCACCCAAGGGTTAAGTCCTAGCTTGTACAACTTTTGTATTAGATCATTATGTGGAACTGAAATCAAGACACGCTATGTCCACAGCACCACCCTGGTCCAAAAACATTGGTAATATAGTCAAAAAATGCAATCAAATTTGTCTGACACGATCTGCCCTCAGTAAAGCCATGCTGCTTTGGGTCCAGCAGGCTGTGTATTTTTAGGTGATCAATGATCCTTCTTTTCAGGAGTGATTCCATTACCTTGACTACAATTTATGTTAAACTCACTGGTCTGTAAATGCCAGCTTCTACCTTGCTACCCTTCTTATGGATAGGTAAATAGAAAAATACAGCGCAATTTTCTACCAATTATTAGCATTTGTAAGTAAGTACAAATAAATGGATTGTGCAAGTACAAAAAATCATGAAAGTGATCAGTGCTCCAATATTTCAATAGTTCATATGCATATGAAAGAGTTCATAATTCCTTAAATATAAAACTGACCGTCCACATGAAAATCCAATAAAGTGCTTTAAATAGTATAAAGGTGCTTAAAACACTGTGTGTGTCTTCCTGTGCTTAATTACTTCAGGAGTTGTGCATTTATCCTTCACCTTAGTGCAATCTATGCGCTCACCTCGCCTTAAGCTGTAATATCTTTGATGTCAGCGAAGGGGTCAGTCACCATAGGTCTGTACACTCTTTTCCTGTGGCTTCAGTGTGTTTAAACCTCCAGTGCTCAGATATGGTCAGCAGGACATAAAGGGTTAAATGGAAGGGACCCTCATGCTGTAGTATTTAAGCAATGAATGGTTTATTAAATAGTAAATGCTTGCATTAAAAATTGATAAAAACAGCTATAAACAGATAAAAATCGGCATGCAGCCACCTCTCACATCACATCCGGTATCAGGTCACTCCTATGCGTTGCGTCACGCCTCGTGACTTCAAGGGACCCAACTGCTTTATTTTTACCAGCAGAAACTTCAACTGAAGTGATCACCCCATCAGCCCAGTCGTTAGCAACACAAACCCTCACATTTGTATCAACCTGCTGGGGACAGAAATGCTCCTCAACAATTACATCTCTGCCCCCATTTCTCAGTTTAAATGCATGTCCAAAAAATTCCTAAATTCCAGCTCAGTGCCCTTGTATGAGGGATGCAGGCCATCTCTCTTGTAAAGCTCAATGTCAGGCAGATAGCATCATGACTAACATAACCAAAACCTTCAGCTTTGCACCAATTCTTTAACCAAACATTGAACTCTGCTATATGAAGTACTTACTCATGTTGCCCACTATGCATAGGTAAGACCTCTGAAAATGTAACAGTACACCCTAACTGTTGAAGATCCCGGTCCAAATTCTGAAAATCCTTCTGCACAAAACGCACATCATTCTAGGACAAATAATTTGTGCCAAGATGCACAACAACACATTGCACTCTTTGCTAGCTTTTTTGCCAATTTTTACAATGCACCTTTTATCTCTCCTAACAGTAGCACCAGGCAAACACCTAACTTCCATTGACACTTCCACATGATTTCCTAAAGCAACATCTCTTACAATAGAATCACCAACAAGAAGATGACTTCTCCTTTTAGGAGCCTTATCCACAACACTCGCCTGGTGAGCAACCTCAGATAAAACAATTACTTTTGGAATTGCAATTTTTTTCTCACCCTCCTCCCTTTGCAGAGAAGGTTTGCCAATCCCACAAGCAGCTATGTTTTCAACCTTTGTATCTGCTTCTAACTCAGAAAGAACACTATTGGGCTATGCAGTGTTAATCCACAGGCTTTACTCTTCCAGACCCACCAGTTGTCCAAAGTGCCCTTCTCCTGTGCAGTCTTTGAGGAAGAGGGGGATTCTACAACCTCCTGATCTCAAATTGCAGATCACAAACCAAGGAATTTAGACAGGCAATGTCATTACATAGACTAGAAACCTGCATACAATTGTGACAGCACCGCAGCTTCCAAAAAGAAAAAAACTTTTATCCTGCTGTACTTCTGTACTGCTGCAATTGGAAAGAGCAACTCTCAAGAGTAAACTCTACAAGAGTTGCTACCCTTCTTAACCACTTCCGCCCTGGAAGGATTTACCCCCTTAATGACCAGAGGACTTTTTGTGATTCGGCACTACATCGCTTTAACTGACAATTGCGCGGTCATGCGAAGTTGTACCCAAAACAAATTGACGTCCTTTTTTCCCCACAAATAGAGCTTTCTTTTGGTGGTATTTGATTATCTCTGGGCCACTTCTGATCACCGCTATAAACAAAAAAAGAGCGGCAATTTTAAAAAATAAACTTTTTTTTACTTTTTGCTATAATACATATCCAAAAAAATATATATAAAAAGACTAATTTATTCATCAGTTTTGGCCGATATATATTCTTCTAAAAATTTGTGGTAAAAAAATTTCGCAATTGGGGTATATTGACTGGTTTGCGCAAAAATTGCCATGTTTACAAACATGAGAATTAATTTATGACGTTTTTACTATTTTTTTTACTAGTAATGGCGTCAATCTGCAATTTTTATCGGTACTGCAATATTGCGGTGGACATGTCGGACATTTTTGACACTTTTTTGGGACCATTGACAATTATACATAGCTAAAAATAGCCACTGATTACTATATAAATGTCACTGGCAGGGAAGGGGTTAACATGCAGGGGGCAAGCTAGAGGTAAACTGTGTTCCCTCAGCGTGTTCTAACTGTGTGAGGGCTGGGCTGCCAGGGGCATACAGATCTAACTGATCACAGTGACAGGGATCAGTAGATCTCTGTCATGCCATCTGACATAGCAGGGACTGACGTTTGATTACATCGGCGGTTCCCCGCTTTTCTGCTGTACCAGGCGATCGTGGGTCGCCAGCAGACGTCGAGTCCCCCGCAAATGTGACATACTGAAGCAGAGCATGATCCCCTCCCTTTGGAGACTGGGCCGCAGGGCTATATTCCAACATGATAACGACCTCAAATACACCTCTAAGACTACCACTGCATTGCTAAAGAAGTTGAGGGTAAAGGTGATGTAATGGCCAAGCATGTCTCCAGACCTAAACCCTATTGAGCATCTGTGGGGCATCCTCAAATGGAAGGTGGAGGAGCGCAAGGTCTCTAATATCCACCAGCTCTGTGATGTAGTCATGGAGTAGAAGAGGACTCCAGTGGAGCTCTGGTGAACTCCATGCCCAAAAGGGTTAAGGCAGTGCTAGAAAATAATGGTGGCCACACAAAATATTGACACTTTGGACCCAATTTGGACATTTTCACTTAGGGATGTACTCACCTTTGTTGCCAGCAGTTTAGACATTAATGGCTGTGTGTTGAGTTATTTTGAGGGGACCACAAATTTACACTGTTATACAAGCTGTACACTCACTACTTTACATTGTAGCAAAGTGTCATTTCTTCAGTGTTGTCACATGAAAAGATGTGAAGGGTGTATTCACTTTTGTGAGATACTGTATGTATATTTTTGCCAGTCAAGGTCCATCTATCTGCGCAAGGGCACTTTGTAATAAACAAAATAATGAGTGCTACTACCCATACACAAAAATGTCAGCAGAGCTCACAGGTGCTTGATCTATAGTCATTTGTCTGTAAGAAGTAATCCATGAAGAAGATCCACACAACCAGTTGCTTCTCCTAAAAATCTTCATGATTATTGGAAAACCACAGTGTACAAACGCAGATGAACCAGTTGACATGTTTCAGCCCACAAGGCCTTAGTCATATCTACAGTAAAACACAGAACTCTTGAAATAAATTGTATCACTAAATGCCATAGACCCATCAATAGACTTAATTGATTGAAAATTATCAACAAGAGAGAGGGCAGCCTTAACAACTGCTGCGTGGTTCCAGATATATGTTACATTTTTTTACACTTTGTAATATGTTCGGCTTTATAAACTTTTAGGTTCATACCATTTGGACTGGGACACGTTAAGATTTTAAACCAACAAGGTTCATATAATCAAGGTCGCTTTACTAAATGTACTTTTTATTGAAAATTTCAGTGATACAAAATGCTTAGAAAATAAACATTGATTATCAGAAATCGCACTTATTCATAGATGACATCCTGCATATGCATACAATTTCTCAATGTTTTCAGAGTATCTAATGTATACAAGCTGGTTAGCTGTACTCGTATGGTATATATTGGAGGAGAAGAGTTGTCTAACCACCCCTAACCACCCCTGGCACCCCATCTGGGAACAAACTGTGCACTTAGGGAGGGACAACTCCGCTGATCCTTGACTTTTTCACAAATAATATTTATTGACAAGTGTACATCTAGTTAGCAGTGGGGACTGATACATAAAGCTTAACAGGTTCTTTGAATATCAACGAATAGAAAATGCCCCTGACAAACGATCTGATACATAACTCACCACTTACAATGCTATGGACCTCCTCACCTACTATTCTCAAAGGACATTATCCACTGTCATTCTGGTGCTGCTATTAGGTAGACAATAATAGACATAAAGAAAACAATAACTTTGAAAATTAGAAAAACGTAAACTCAAAAGGTAAATAAAAAAAAAAAAAAAAGTAAAAGTAACCCGAGGCTGACGGTATAAGGACTTCTGGTACTAAGTTTGCAGGACAATGGTAGCTGGATTAGGCTCTACAACATCTTATCATTATGCCAACTGGACCAACTTTCGTTAAATACCTTCATGGTGTCATTATTCAAGGCAATCACTCTTTCATATGCATAGTGGGTGTTTACCCTATGAATTACTTTGTTTACCGTTGGGGCTTCTGTGGTTTTCCATCTCTTGGTTATGGTAAGTCTTGCCGCTAATAAGATGTGAGCAATAATTGTTCTATATTTTTTGTGAAAGGAATCTAGATTAAGGTTTAGTAATGCTAGTTGTGGGGAAGCTTTGCTATTTTTTCCTGTTAGTTTTGCAATCAAAGAGAATATTGTATTCCAGAAGCTCCTGATAGATTTGCATCCCCATAGTATATGATATAGATTTCCCACTTCCCCACAATGCCTCCAGCACAGTGGAGAGTGGTCTTTATAAATTTTAGACAATTTGTACGGGGTGAAGTATCCCCTGTAAAAGATTTTTAAGGTATTGTCCCAATGGTCTATACAGTGGGACACAGTCAGAGGTACCCTGCATGCCATATTCCATTCCGTTGTTGAGAATTCTTTCCCTAACTCCTTTTCCCACGAAAGTTGATATGTAGTTTTAGACGGGGCGCCCACACTAACGCACTGCTTGTAAAACCATGAGATACCTCCTTTCTTATCGTGGCTAAAATTATAATAGTTCCATAGGCTGGTTGGAATTAAAATGTGAATTGCTTTCTGCTTCTTATTAAAGGAGTTTATCTGATCCCAAGTGAGAGGATCTGCCTGTTTAAGTTCCTCAGTCACTTCTTTTATAGTGGAGCATCCCCTTACTTCCCACAAACTGGTATTGAGATTAGGGATTAAGAAGTTATATGTTTGTAATGGGATATCTATTTTTTGTTGTGATCGGGGGAAGGAATTGTTTTGTATTGTTGAAGACCACATCTGTATTGCCAGTTGAATTGCTGGGAGGTCCAGATATTTAGTTAGAATTCCGTATTGTGCAGCAAACAATAATGCGGTTAGCTCCTTATTACCTATGTAAGCCTTCTTTATTTTATACCCATCTTTGGTCTGTGCGCGGGTTAAACCAGGCCTTTAATTGGTCTAGAACTTCTGCTTGAAAATAAGACTGCAGTTGGGGTGCTCCTACTCCCCCTTCATTCCTGTGCCTAGCCAGAATATGGAATGGGATCCTGGTAGGCTTCCCCTTCCATATATACTTATTTAGGGCTGCTTGAGTTTGTTTGAAGAACGATTTAGGTATAGGGACCGGTATAGTTCTAAACAAATACATCAGTTTAGGCAGAACTAGCATTTTGAATGCCGCAATACGCCCCAGCCATGAGATCTCAAATTTATTTATTTGTGACATGTCTTTACTTAAGGTCTGCAGGGTATTTGGGTAATTGTACTCAAACGTTTTGGACGTCGGGTATGCCAATTTAACCCCTAAGTAGGATAAAGAATGTGCTTCCCATATAAGTTTACATCTATCTTTGAGGGTTGTTAGATGTTTTTTGGGAATAGATACTGGTAGGGCTGAGGATTTATCCATATTTAGTTTATAGTACGAAGCCTTGCTAAAAGCTGATATGATTCTGGTCACCTCTGGAATAGACGTCTCAGGCCGCATCAGTGTAAGTATGACGTCATCTGCAAATAACCCTATTTTGTGTAAGCTCTGGCCAACTAATACTCCGTGAACTTCTGGTTAGCTCGTATTGATTCCGCCAGAGGCTCCATAATCAATGTGAAGATAATAGGGGACAGCGGACACCCTTGCCGGGTACCGTTGGAGATCTTAAAAGGATCCGAAACTGTTTTGGAAGTGTAAACTAAGGCAGATGGTTTAGAGTACAAGGCTAAAATAGTTGACTGAATATGGCCTACTATGCCTACTTTATCCAATACCCCCTTCAGAAAACCCCAGTGCACCCTGTCAAATGCTTTTTCAGCATCTAGAGTTATAAAAACAGAGGGTGCACCGTGCAATTTGGAGGAGATCAAACATCCTCCTAGTGCCATCAGGAGCTTGACGCCCCTTCACAAATCCAACCTGATCCGGTTTAATAAGTAATGGTGTTATTTTAGCTATTCTGTTTGCTAATGCTTTGGCGTATATTTTCACATCCGTGTTGATAAGAGATATAGGACGGAAATTTTTTGGATGGTCAGGTTCCTTCCCGGGTTTCGGGAGCGTAATCACCACTGCCCTGAGCATCTCCTCAGGAAAGGAGCTGGAGATAACCGCTTCATTGCACACTGCTGTTAGGTGGGGTATTAGAATATCGCTAAATATTTTGTAATACTCCACGGAAAAACCATCTTGCCCTGGGGATTTATTTGGTGCCAATGCTTTCACTACTGAGAGTATTTCTTGTGCTGAGAAAGGTTCATTCAGTTTTTCCGCAAGGGCACTATCCAACTTAGGTAAGTTAATAGAGTGTAAAAACTCAGAAATGATGGCTTCATTGGGTTGTGGTGTAGCAAGGTCATTATTCAAATTGTAAAGAGATTCATAATACTTTTTAAATGCATTAGCAATTTCTTTTGGGTGATAAACTAGTTTATCTGAGGTAGGGTCTTTAATACAGGACAGATGTATTTTATCTGCTCTGGTTTTCAATTGAGAGGCTAGTAATTTGCCCGCTCTGTTGCTTTGCGAGTAATATTTAGCTCTTGATTTTTGCAATAATTGCGCTTGCCGGGACATGAGAATCATACGTAATTCCTGTCGGCATTGCAATAGAGTTTGGGATAATTCAACGGAAGGATCAGATTTATTTTTATCTTCTAACTCTTTGATTTTTTTAAGCAGTGTGTCAATTTTATGCGTTCTCCTCCTCCTTTCCCTTGAATTAATAAGCCTCTACTAAAAGCCTTATGGGCACACCACACATTAAACACATTAGTATCGGTACATGGATTCATAGTAAAAAATTCTTTAAGGTGAGTTGTCATATGTTCTTGCGTGGACTTGAACGACATTAAGTAGGTATTATTTCGCCACATTTTCACATCACTTTGACTATTCCTATCTTGAA
>BLSH010056541.1:511266-540383 GCA_018402905.1 Glandirana rugosa | reverse complement strand
GGGATGCCTGTGTTTGGCACCCCCCCCCCTCCCCCCCCCGGCCTGGCACCGTATGGCAGCTGCCTAAGCTGCCTTATGGTGGCGCCAGCCCTGCTCTTGCTTCAGGACACTCTCCAGCACTTGCAGTGCAGGCTTTGATAACATGGGTTTGCCAGTGCAGTAGACCATGGTCAGGCCATAGTACAACACTTGATTCAGTCTTTGAAACATTGTTAAAGACCACCTGTAGTCCTGTAGACAAAAATATGCCCTATAGATGCATTTCTCACCCCATGCCTCTACCCTATTGTTTGCAAAAACCTAAATATGTCTTAGTGTCTGCCTTTGACCCCCTCCCTCTATACTTCTCTGTCACTCCTTGTAGCACAGTAGTGACCAGATTGACCCCCGTCTGGCCTATCCCCCCCATCCCTTTATAACACTCACTGTGGACACACACGTGGCTGGCCTCTAGCCAGGGTGTGCCACTGGTGGCTGCAGTACTGACTGACTGTACACACTGTTGTTACAGGACACCAGTCCAGCACCACACACCAGAAGTTGCCTTGACCCCAGGGGAGAGGAGACAGGAGCAGCCAAAAAGATCACCCACCTGACTGGAGGAGCCGGAGGTCGTGCAAGGAGGAGAGGACCTTGCAGCCGCTCATTGGGCCTATAGCAACAAGATGAGGTGAGAGACCCTGACACCCCCAGCTGACCCCCACATGATCATCCCAGCGATCCCCCCTCCCATGCACCTCATTTACTCTGCCACAGTGCCCATGGCCTGTAAATCCTGCTCAGAGCTGGCCGTGGACCTGCGGTTCCTGCTGGCCAGTTACCTGTGGGTCCTGCTGGCCATGGCCTACAGGATTCTGCAGTACTGACTGTACACAATGTTGTTACAGGGCACCAGCACCACAAACCAGAAACTGCCTTGACCCCAGGAGAGAGGAGACAGGAGCAGCCAATAAGATCACCCACCCGACCACCCCCCCAGGACTAAAGGAGCCGGAGGTGGTGCAAGGAGGAGGAGAGGACCTTGCAGCTGCTGATTAGGCCTACAGCAACAAGCTAACTTGAGAGACCCTGACACCCCCAGCTGGCCCCCACATGATCATCCCATCGATTCCCCCCCCCCTCTCATGCACCTCATTTACTCTGCCCCAGTGCCCATGACCTATAAATCCTGCTGGGAGCTGGCCGCGGACCTTTGGTTCCTGCTGGCCAGTCACCTGTGGGTCCTTCTGGCCATGGCCTACAGGAGTCTGCAGTACTGGCTGTACACACTGTTGTTACAGGGCACCAGCACCACACACCAGAAGTTGCCTTGACCCCAGGAGAGAAGAGACAGGAGCAGCCAACAAGATCACCCACCCGACCACCGCCGGGTAAGTGAGAGGTCACCGCTCTGTGTAATCCGGCGGCACTCGTCACCCCCTTCCACCATGCACCGGTGAGGCTGCATTGATGAGCACTGATCAGGCTGCATTGATCTACACTGGTGGGGCTGCAATGATGGGCATTGATAGGAACAGATGAGGCTGAGCTGATGAGCACCGGTGAGGCTGCACTGATGGGCACTGGTGAGGTTGGTGAGGCTGCATTTATGGGCACTGATTAGGCTGCATTGATGGGGACTTATGCATTTAATGCCCATTGGCAGGAATATTTCATGTTTATGCCTTTGATACACATTGTCAGAAGTACTTCTTGTTTTTGCATTTGATGCTCATTGACTGGAATATTTCATGTTTATGCATTTGATGCCCATAGTCAGAAATATTTAATGTTTATGCGTTTGATGCCCATTGACTGACATATGTTATGTTTATGCGTTTGATGCCCATTGACTGGAATATTTCATGTTTATGCATTTGATGCCGATTGACTGCAATATTTCATGTTTATGCGTTTGATGCCGATTGTCAGGAATATTTGTCAGGAATATTTCATGTTTATGCTTTTGATGCCCATTGTTAGGAATATTTCAGGTTTATGCATTCGATGCCCATTGTTAGGAATATTTCATGTTTATGCGTTTGATGCCCGTTGTCAGAAATATTTCATGTTTATGCGTTTGATGACCATTGACTGGAATATTTCATGTTTATGCGTTTGATGCCCATTGTCAGGAATATTTCATGTTTATGCATTTGATGCCCATTGACTGGAATATTTCATGTTTATGCGTTTGATGCCCATTGTCAGGAATATTTCAGGTTTATGCGTTCGATGCCCATTGTCAGGAATATTTCATGTTTATGCGTTTGATTCCCATTGTCTGGAATATTTCATGTTTATGCGTTTGATGCCCATTGTCTGGAATATTTCATGTTTATGCTTTTGATGCCCATTGTCAGGAATATTTCATGTTTATGCGTTTGATGCCCATTGTCTGGAATATTTAATGTTTATGCGTTTGATGCCCATTGTCATGAATATTTAATACTTATGCGTTTGATGCCCGTTGTCAGAAATATTTCAGGTTTATGCGTTTGATGCCCATTGACTGGAATATTTCATGTTTATGCGTTTGATGCCCATTGTCAGGAATATTTCAGGTTTATGCGTTTGATGCCCATTGTCAGGAATATTTCATGTTTTGGTTGAACTAGATGGACTTGTGTCATTTTTCAACCTGACTAACTATGTAACTATGTTTATGCGTTTGATTCCCATTGTCTGGAATATATTATGGTTATGTTTTTGATGCCCATTGTCAGGAATGATTCGTGTTTATGCGTTTGATGCCCATTGACTGAAATATGTTATGTTTATGCGTTTGATGCCCATTGACTGGAATACTTCATGTTTATGCATTTGATGCTTATTAACTGGAATATTTCATGTTTATGCGTTTGATGCCCATTGACTGGAATATTTCATGTTTATGCATTTGATGCCGAATGACTGCAATATTTCATGTTTATGCGTTTGATGCCGATTGTCAGGAATATTTCATGTTTATGCTTTTGATGCCCATTGTCAGGAATATTTCATGTTTATGCATTTGATGTCCATTGTTAGGAATATTTCATGTTTATGCATTTGATGCCCATTGTTAGGAATATTTCATGTTTATGCGTTTGATGCCCGTTGTCAGAAATATTTCATGTTTATGCGTTTGATGCCCATTGACTGGAATATTTCATGTTTATGTGTTTGATGCCCATTGTCAGGAATATTTCATGTTTATGCATTTGATGCCCATTGACTGGAATATTTCATGATTATGCGTTTGATGCCCATTGTCAGGAATATTTCATGTTTATGCGTTCGATGCCCATTGTCAGGAATATTTCATGTTTATGCGTTTGATGCCCATTGTCTGGAATATTTCATGTTTATGCTTTTGATGCTCATTGTCAGGAATATTTCATGTTTATGCGTTTGATGCCCATTGTCAGGAATATTTCATGTTTATGCGTTTGAAAAAATGGAAAATTTGTGTCGTGAATGATATGTGTTGGTGTGAAGGTCGGCAGTAAAAAATCTCTTGAACACATCACGCATGAGCGCAACGTTTTCGACCACTGAGTGCTCGGCGGTCGAGCAATCGGATGATTTTCCACCCTTGTATTCCTGCAACGTTTTCGATCACCGACCGCTGTTTCGTTGGTCGGCGGTCGAGCGATCAGCCGATTTTCTAACCGTGTATTCCTGCTATTACAGGGCTTGTCAGCACTTAGTCTCCCTTGGTCAGCCTGCCTGTCTCTGCTCCCGCTGCTTCCCTGATCTGCCGGTCACACTTCCCCTCCGGTGGATTAAACGTACCCCCCGCCATCTCCTGGTTAACCTGTCACCTCTTGGTCTCCTGGTCCAGAGTATGGAGTGGCACTGTCCTCAGTCACTCCTACTCCTTCCTCCCGATGGTTCCAATACCCGCGTCTGTCTCTGCTCTCAGCCACCCGCCGCCTCTCTCGGTCTCAGTGGGGGGGAGGTCCGGTCCACAGCTCCCACACACCACACTGCTCACACCATGCTGCTCACACCACACTGCTCACACCACGCTGCTCACACCACGCTGCACACACCACACTGCTCACACCACACTGCTCACACCACGCTGCACACACCACGCTGCACACACCACGCTGCTCACACCACGCTGCACACACCACGCTGCTCACACCACGCTGCACACACCACGCTGCTCACACCACGCTGCACACAACACGCTGCTCACACCACGCTGCACACACCACACTGCTCACACCACGCTGCTCACGCCACACTGCACAAACCACACTGCTCACACCACGCTGCACAGTGTCTGCACTTCCTGGTTTTTGCGCCAAACAATATTATACAAATTATCATTTTTTCAGTATTGTCAATACAAAGCAAAATAGGGTAGCTCAAAGTGGTAGTAAATTCCGCTTTTCATGTTGTATAATAATATAATTATTAAAGCTTACCTGTAGGTACAGTGAATATCTCCTAAACATGCACTGTTTAGGAGATTCCTATGTCATGGGTATATACAGGATATATAAGTGGACATGATTTGCGATTTTAGTCTATAATGTAGGGGGACACTTTTTCATACTATTATAAGCAGCACCTTTTGTGTCTTTGTTATATGGTTTGGTGTTTTGTTAGTAAATGTGTCATTTACAGTAAAAACAATAAAGAGATTTGAAAGGAGATATTCCAGTGTGTAGCAGTTGGTGATTTCACCAGTGCATTGCCACTTTCAGTGGAGAGCAGGAGTGCAGTCATCACGGCTTGGCCATTTAAACAGCCGGAACACATGAACCCAGAAGCAAGGCCGGGTGAAGATGGAATCCCTGTCAGTTGTGACAGTGCACTGCTGCAGGTAACCATTTTATAGGTAAGTCTGACATAATGTGCTAGTATGCACCTCATACTAGCACATTATGGCTTAAACCTACAGGGGGACAATTTATTTTTTAACAGTTTACTACTGGTTTAAGGGGGATACTATTGGTATCGTCCCAAATGATCCACAACGGCTCAAAACTGATATGGTCCAGAAACACTTAAGCTGCATACACACTATACAATTCTCTTTAGATTTTTCCTTTAAATTTACCAAAACCATATAACATGAGGTCAAACCTAAACACTTTCAATTTTTATACAAACGGGTTGAGATCTGTTATTTCTAAGTCATCACTGGATTGGCATAAGGCCATTGTGGTGCCTACAGCATAGATTTATGAAAGAGCAAAGTTGTCAAACAAATCTGATATCTTTTCAGGGCTGGAGCAAGGATTTTTGACACCCTAGGCCATTGGTTCTCAACTTCCGGTCCTCGGGACCCACTAACAGGCCAGGTTTGCAGGATAACTGAAATACATCACAGGTGATATCATTTACTGCTTAGTGATTGCAGTATTCTAGTCTGCATCTCCCCAAGGTAATACTTAAAATCTGGCCTGTTAGTGGGTCCCAAGGAAAGGAGTTGAGAACCACTGCCCTAGGAAAAGCCTCATTTTGCCGCCCCCTTGGCTCCACCCCTGACCCCACCCCCTTGGCCCTGCCCAGCCTGATCAGCGTCAATCAAATGCAGCCTGATCATTGCCAATCAAATACAGCTTCACTAGCGCCAATCAATACAGCCTCACCTGTGCCCATCAGCCGCAGCTCACTTCTCCACTTCATTGACACGATCGAGGCAGAGCAGCCTCATGGGGGGGCTGCTCCTCTCCTATTCTCGACTGCACTGATGACATAATCGAGGCAGCTGCCAGCCGTGGCTCTCCTCTCTGATGGCATGAATCAATGCAGAGCAGCCAGAGCAGATGGATCAACAGCGGCCAGACGCCCTAAGCGGCAGTGTGCCCTAGGCGGCCGCCTACTCCGCCTAGTGGTAGAGCCGGCCCTGTATCTTTTTATGAGAAGGTAAGCAATAACTTAGACAAAGGGGTGGCTGTAAATATAGTATACTAGGATTTTTCAAAAGCGTTTGACACAGTTCCCCACAAATGGCTGATGTGTATGTTAAAGTCTACAGACTTGAACTTTAGAATGAGGGACACTTGAGAGAGGAAGTGTCCCTACGCACACCGCAGCAAAAATGGGCGTGACCAAATGATTATGAGTGAGAGGGGCTTATGGGGAGTGGTTAAACGAAACCTAGGCTTCCTGCTTTGATTGGACAAGCAAGAGTCTCACAGACACAAACCCCGACACAATCATGAAAAAAAAGGATTAAAAGCTTCCATTACAAATAGTTTTGCACACACTGCGGAAGAGTGTGTTACACAAAGTGTGGAAGTATTCAGGAGTGCAAGGTTCAGGAGTGTGTTACGTACATACAGTCCTTTGTTATCCTATGCATACAGGAATTTCTAATTTCCCTGTAACTCAGGATATGTGCTGGCACTTGTAGTCCCCCTGTCAGTGTGGTCATACTGGCACTTGTAGTCCCCCTGTCAGTGTGGTCATGCTGGCACTTGTAGTCCCCCTGTGAGTGTGGTCATACTGGCACTTGTAGTCCCCCTGTCAGTGTGGTCATACTGGTACTTGTAGTCCCCCTGTCAGTGTGGTCATGCTGGCACTTGTAGTCCCCCTGTCAGTGTGGTCATACTGGCACTTGTAGTCCCCCTGTCAGTGTGGTCATACTGGTACTTGTAGTCCCCCTGTCAGTGTGGTTGTGCTGGCACTTGTAGCCCCCCTATCAGTGTGGTCATGCTGGCACGTGTAGTCCTCCTATCAGTGTGGTCATGCTGCCACTTGTAGTCCCCCTGTCAGTGTGGTCATGCTGGCACTTGTAGTCCCCCTGTCAGTGTGGTTGTGCTAGCACTTGAAGTCCCCCTATCAGTGTGGTCATGCTGGCACTTGTAGTTCCCCTGTCATTGTGGTCATACCGGCACTTGTAGTCCCCCTGTCAGTGTGGTCATACTGGCACTTGTAATTGCAGGATGGAGTGGGAAGGTAGACAGAGAGATCTAAGGATTCAGGATGACCAGAGACCTCAGGAGAGATTGCAATGCAATTCAGACTGGGACAGGAACACTGCGCCCCCTTAAGCACACTCTGTGCTCCTCCCCTCCTGCTTGCAGAGTCCTGTACAGGTAAAACCGGCAGAATGAGTGATGCACTGTGTCTGCAGCCTGAGCCCAGCTTCTGCATTCCAACAATCTAATCAAATATCATTCTGGGCACAGGCTTCACCATCAGACTGTCTGCCATGATTTGCCAGGACAGTGCAACACAGCGCCGCAACTGCAGCAACTTTTCAGGCACAGATCCTGACACTGACCTGCTCTCCTCCATCAGTGTTACCAACCTCCCACAGTGGTTTTTACAGGCAAAACTTGGAAAATTTACTGGTGGAGCACATTTTTTACTGGCAACCTGAAAAATAACAGAACTCCTATTAAAAACTAAGACGATTGATATTCAAACACAACAGAGACACTGACAATACCCATATCAAGTAGTTTGCTTGGTTTACACTTAAAAAAATCAGCACAGCATGACAAATTATCAGACCCTGATATTCATAGACAGTTGTAAAAATCACAGATTTTTACAAACTGTCAGTAAATTTACTGGCGGTTGGCAACCCTGTCCTCCATTGACTGCCTCCTCGTATTTAGCACAGAACGGCAGCTGACCCGCCCCCACAGCACAGTGAGTGGCCAGTAGGAGGATTGCTATGAGTTTTAGCCAATCACAAAAGCAACCAGGAGGTCCAATTCAACAAGGTTTTTACACACAGTGAGAAACCCAGCATGCGGGATTCTGCCTGCCTCTGTGGGATTGCGGGAAAGCCTTCAGTTTGCGGGATAATCCCGCCCATTTAGGGGCAGTTGGGAGGTATACTAGTGGTGTACCTCAATGTTCATGCATGATGCATCATACATTCTAGAAGGAGAACAGCTGGGAGAGTCAATGCTACTAAAGGATCTGGGTGTTCTGGTAGATCATAGACTTAATAATAGCATGCACTGCCAAGCTGCAGGCTTTAAAACTAGCAAAATCCTTTTTTTAAAAAAAAAGAGGTATAGACTCTAGGGAGAGGAATAATTTTGCCCCTGTACAAATCATTAGTAAGACCTCATCTTGAATATACAGTTTAGTTTTTGGCACCTGTTCACATGAAGAAAATTACAGAGAACTGGAGAAAGTGCAGAAAAGGGCAACAAAAATTATAAGCGGCATGGAGAAGCTCCACTTTGTTAAAGTATAACTTAGGCCCCTTTCACACTTGTGTGACTTGAAAATTGCACATTTTTACTGCAATTTTGCACCCTCAATTTTGCAGTGATTTTGATGTGACTTGAAGCAATGCCTGTGTAATCCTGAGGTCTATGGACCTCAAGTCGCATCAAAGTCACTGTGACTTGAAGTCACACAGATATGAATGGTACTCATTAGAAATCATGGGGTACGACTTGTCATGCGACTTTGCAGTCCCAAGTCGCAGAACAAGTTGCACAAGTGTGAAAGGGGCCTAAAGGCAAAACTTTTTTTTAGTTTTGGATAGAGTGGAGAGGGATTAGAGCCCCTGACAATTTTTATTGCTGTCTGTACTCCCGTTAAGGAGATTCACCCTCTCTATTTGTCCTGTTTACCATTATCATTGAAAGTGAAAGTAAAAAGAAAATCCCAAATTTTGGGTTGTCCCCAGAAAAAGTAATAGATTGGAAATCTTCCAATGGGGACACTAGTTCTGGTGACCTGGGGGTCCCCAAGAAATTCCTTTAATTTGCAGAGATTTCTTCTCACCTCTTGTTTGGCTATGGGACAGGAAGTGAAGGGAAATCTCCTCAATGGGACAGAGATGGAGAAAAAAATCTGACAGTGGTTATAACCCTCCCTTACTTTATCCAAAATGAAAAAAAAGGTTTGCCCATAGTCCTACTTTAAATTAGCTGAACTGAATTTATTCTCTCTTAAGAAAAGGTGATTAAGGGTGGATATGATGACTATTAATAAATCTGTGGCCTCATACACACGGGCATTTTGCATCGGCGTTAGTGAGCATCTGCGTCAATAGGTGCTTTTTTTTAAAAAAAATTCAGTCCTCTGCTATTTTTCAACCTAAAAACGTTGGCGTCAAAAAACGCCGGTTAGCGCCGGTACAGCGTTAGTGAGTGTTTTGCCGATTAGCGTCAAAAAACGTTAAAAAGTTTCAGCCTCAGAACGCGCTGGTCCCGCGTTCTAGAAACAGCTCTCTAATGCCAACGCCCTCTACTGCTAAAAAACATCAGCGTTTTTAGAAGGCCATTAAATAACATGGAGAGCTGCAAAAAACGCCCAAAAAAGTGGCGTCAAAAAATGCCGTGTGTATGAGTCCTTTAAGTTGTCCATATAGTGAACTTGAATTATTCACTTTCAGGTCATTACAGAGGACAAGGGGGCTATTTACATCTGGAGAAAGCCTCCACATACGGAAAACGAAAAATTTCTGTCAAATACTTACCGTAATTTTCCTTTCCTGATAGACTCCATGGCAGCATACGTGTGGGTAGGCTCCGCCTCCATAACTACCCTATAGGACTCTGCTCCCATAAATCTTTGCTCCACACCAGCATCCGTGTTCCATAACTAGACTACTCCAGGCCTTTGGGTGGGAACTCGTGCTGCCATGGAGTCTATCAGGAAAGGAAAATTACGGTAAGTATTTGACAGAAATTTTCTGTTTTCCTGACAGACTCCATGGCAGCATATGTGTGGGAAATAACTTGCTACACACACGGGTGGGAATCTGCTGAGCAAAGAAAACTTTAATTAACATTCTCAAGGGATAGAACCTGAGCACCAAAATTAACAGAAGACGAAGCTGCAGGTTCCACACAATAGTGAGCCATAAATGTATTAATAGAGGACCATGAAGCCGCCTTGCAAATTACATCAGGGGCCACATGCCGAGCTGCTGCCCATGATGTTGCGATGTTCCGGGTGGAATGCGCCGTCACTGCCTCCGGAGGAGCCAACCCCCTTTCTTTATAAGCCTGCTGGATGGTCTGGACGATCCAGGAGGTGATAGATCTGCTTGAGGCTTGAAATCCTTTGTTTTTCCCATACATGAGGACAAAAAGGTGTTTCCGTCCACCGAAAAGGAGCTGTGGCTTCTAGATAAAGCTTTAGGGACTGCCCCATATCTAGTGGATGAATTTCGGAACTGTCCGACCTTTTAAGAGTGGGGAGCACAACTTTTTGATTTTCGTGGAATACAGAGGTTACCTTAGGTCTTGAACCTAGCATAGGTACCAGAACCACCCTGTCAGGGAAGAAGGTTATAAAGGGTTCTTTTGATCCCAAATTGCTAATCTCAGATACTCTCTTGGCTGAAGAGATTGCCACCAGGAAGGCAGTCTTGAGTGTAAGGTCCTTCAGCGTCGGTGGACTGCTCGGGTCTGAGTTAAACTGAGACAGGGAATCCAAGACAAACGGCAAGTCCCATTTTGGAAATCTTGGCTTCCTTTGAACCCTCAGCCTGGCCACCCCTTTGAAGAATTGGCGTATAAGAGTGTTTTTAGCCCATGAAATGCCTGAAAAGGCTGAGATAGCTGAAACTTGGACTCTTAGCGAACTGACAGATAAGGATAAGTCGAGGCCAGTTTGTAGGAAACTAAGAACGTCTGAGACTGATAGAGCATCTCTAGTGCTATTTCTGGAAGACAAATGGTCCATGAGCTTCGCCCAAATCCTCTGATACACCCTATTGGTGCCGCATCTCCTCGCACTTAATAAGGTGGGCATGGCCTCTTCCGGACAACCAAGTGATTCCAACCTTCTCCTCTCAAAAACCAGGACTTGAGACGTAGATGCGTCCGGCATGGGTGCAGAGCTGCACCTTGTGAGAGAAGGTCCGGTCTGGATGGAAGGGCAATCAAGTCCTTGAAGCTGAGTGAGGATAGCAGTGGGAACCACGGCCTGTTTGGCCAGAAGGGGATCACCGCTACTACTTCTACCTTCTCGGTCCTGAGCCTCCTGAGAACTCGAAAGATCAGAGGCACAGGAGGAAAAGCGTAGGCCCTGCGGAACGTCCATTGCTCTGAGAGAGCATCCACCCCGTAGGCTTGGGGATCTTGGAACCTCCAGAAGTACCTCAGGAGTTTGTTGTTGCAGGGTGAGGCGAACAAATCGATCTCCGGAGTCATCCCCAAGGATAGGAGCCAACTGAACACCTCCCTGTGGAGGGACCACTCGTTGTTGTCCAACTCGTGTCTGGATAAAAAGTCTGCCTGGACATTCTGGGCTCCGGGAATATACACTGCCGAGATGTTGTCCAGGTGTTTTTGGGCCCAGCCCATGATTGGCTCCACCTCTCGCAGCAGAGAACCACTGCGAGTTTCCCCTGCCTCTTTATGTAGGCCACTGCGGTGGTGCTGTCCAGCTTTAGCATAACTGATGCCTTCTTCGTTAAATGATGGAACGCTACAAGGGCTTTGAAGGCGGCTCAGAGTTCCAGAGAGTTGGACACTACCTGTAGCACCGGGAAGTCCCAAGTGCCTTGCGCTACTTCCGTCCGGCAGTGCGCCCCCCAGCCTTTGGTGCTGGCATCCGACGTCACTGTCAACCATGTGATGGGCATCAGTGAGTGACATCTGGTCAGGTTTTCTCTTTGCATCCACCAGAGAAGAGACGACTTCATTGATGACGTTATGTGGATGAGCTGGGATTTGCTGTGTGACCTCCACTGTTTGAGGAAGCCCCTCTTGAAGGGCCGCACCCGCCACTGTGCCCACTTCACCATCGGAATCGAGGCTGCCATCGTCCCGATCACTTTCAAATACTGAAGAGCTGAAAGGCGTGAGGACGACAGAGCCTGGCGCATCCTGTCTTGAATTGTCAATATCTTCTCCTTGGGAAGAGAAACTGTGCTTGAACTGGTATTGAAGTGGGCCCCGAGAAAGATTAGGGATTGAGTGGGCACCAGCTGACTCTTCTCTAAATTCAAGAGCCATCCGTACCGCTGTAGGGTACGAGTCACCAACCCCTTGTGTTCCAACAAGCGGCCTCTGTCTTGGGCTAGGAGAAGTATATCGTCCAGGTAATGGTAAATGCGGACGCCTTCGACCCTCAGAAGTGCCACTACAGCTAGTAGAACTTTGGAAAACACGCGAGGCGATGATGTTAGGCCGAAGGGAAGGCATGTAAATTGTAGGTGCCACTGACCCAGTGCGAAGCGCAGGAACTGTTGGTACTCTTCCGCTACCGGAACATGAAAGTAGGCGTCTTTCAAATCGATAGAAATCATCCAGTCTCCTGGCTGAACAGATTGTATTATGGTGAGTAGGGATTCCATTTTGAATCTTTCCTTGCGGATGAACCGGTTGAGATGTGTGAAATCTATTACCGGCCTCCATGCGCCACACTTATTCTGTACCAAGAAAAGGGGAGAATACATGCCTAGTCCCCGTTCGTTTTCTGGAACTAGAGTGACAGCTCCTTGCCCAAGAAGAGTGTTCACATAAGACACTAGAACTTGTCTCTTTTCTTCCGAAGCAGGTAAAATTGTAGGTACGAACTTGAGTCTTGGACTTCTGTCGAAGGACCATGTGTGGCCCAAAGAGACCGTTCTGACGGTCCAGAAGTCACGGGTTGAGACCGCCCAGACTTGCCGAAACCGGCTGAGGCGCGCCCCACCTGGCCTGCCTGAGCGAGCCCCATCTCAAAAGGACTTTGCGGAATCCCAATTGGCGGGAGGGGCGCTTTTTGCTGTTTTCTTGGTGGCAGCTTGTCTGTTCCTCCAAGACCTTCCGAACTCACGGCCTGGCCTGTAACTGCGCGCTTCCTTGCCCCTGTCTGCACCTTGCTTCCTTGGGAAGGAGCGCCTAACGCCTGCAGACGCCGATCCTGAGGGAGGAAGCCCGACTTACCTCCCGTGGCCCAAGAAATGGCCTCGTTCAGCTTGTCCCCAAAAAGAGAGGACCCCCCGAAGGGAATCCGGCACCAAGCCTGCTTGGAGGCCGGATCAGCCATCCACGGGCGCAGCCACAGAGCTCGCTTGGCGGTCACAGAGGACAACATCACCCGAGCCCCTAGGAGAATGATGTCGAGCGATGCCTCCCCCAGGAAAGCCAAGGCCATCCTTAGCTCCTGGATAGGGGAATTCCTTGCGAACTCTAGAGAGTAGCCCGCTAGGGTTTCCTCCACACTGTCAGTCCAGATCTCCATTGCCTTAGAAATTGCTGCCAAGGCCGGCTTGCAGGCCATGCCTGCTGACAAATAGATCTTTTTAAGGTCAGCATCAATTCGCCTTTCTAGCGGGTCATTAAAGGAGACCATATCTTCCAATGGCAGGGTCACATATCTGGCAAGTCTCATTAGAGCTGCATCTGTGGCTGGTGCTGACTCAAGGTGCTTAACATCTTCCTCTTTAAAGGGATACAGTCTCTGCACCTTAGAGGGTAGAGAGCTCTTGTCCACCTTGGCCCACTCTTCCGAGATAATTTCCCCAAGTTCTCCCAGCAGTGGAAAGTGGGGACGCTCTCTGCTGAGCTGTTTGAAAAATTTATTTTGTTTTGGAGGGGAAACTGCAGGATCCTCCAACCTTAGAGCTTCCTTGACTGCTCTGACCATGGCTGGAACTAAGGCATATTGAAAGCCCACCGTGGGATCCTCTGCCTCTGACTCACTGTCTGAGGGCACAACTGATGGTCTGCTGACCTGGGAGGACTTCCCCCATTCTGAATAAACAGTCTCCCCTGAAGGGCCTGGTGATTCCAACATAGGGTCCTGGGGTCTGCTTGACTCTTTCTCCAGGAGGGAGTCTTGCACCACCTGTAATGTTTCCAGGCGCTGATCTGATCCTTCTCTTTCATTTGCCACTTTCCCAAAACAGAAATCGCAGAGGGATCTTCCCGCCGGAACCCCAGTCCTACATCCCCAACAAGAATTATCAGGCCTTTCCCTAGGACATGAGGGGGGAGGGGGTGCTGGCTCCCTACTGCGGTGGCTTGACCGGGAGTGGGACCCATGTTTTGACCTAGAGGAAGAGTGCCGGTGGTGTGATTTTGAGCTGCTCCTTCTCCTTGAATCTTCCTGATGTTTAGACCTAGAAGGGCTAAAAAGGAAAAGAGAGCCAGAAGTAGACAACAATAGAGAGAGAGAGAGAGAGAGAGAGAGGAACAAACATGAGACACAGGCAACAAGAGCTCCTCTCCCCCCGTCCACAGGAATCACAAACCCTGCTGCGAGAGGTTTGGCCACCAGGGGGCAGTGAGGCATCCATAGTAAACCTTGAACGTCTATAGAGAGAAAGAGACAAATCATCAGCCTGCCACCCCCTTCTGACCAGTCACCCAGACCATTGAGTGCCTACCTGAAGCTGTGGATCAGAGAGCCTGGGGAAGCTACCGCAACGCCCGTACGCATTCCCGAGGCTCTGCTGAACACACACAACTTTTAAACACGGCGCCGCCGTGACATCACACAAGCGCCGGCGACCGTTCGTTCGCGCCAGAAAGAACGCGCGCACCAAGCCTTGTTCGCGCCGCATCTGCACATGCTCTGTGCGGCTGCGACGAACGACGATGGGACGCAGATCCAGCCAAACCTCCAGCCACCCCCTATGGTCGCACCCAGCACGGACGCTACCAGGAAGTGTAGGGGCCATGGCCAGACCTGCGAGGAGAGGAAGCAAAAGGAGGAACAGGCTAGTGCCCTAACACAAATATGACACACACTACTGCCATGTACAAAATATGCCAAAAACTACTTACCAATCCCCTATGATCGTGGTGGACAGGGTGCTTGAAGTATGCACACACACACCGGGCTTGCAGATAGGGCCACCACAGCAAGGCTATCGGCCATTGCGCACTCTTTAGGGGTCCTGACTTCAGCGCTACTCTGCATTACACTCCATACCCTTCCTTAGTGGGGCTTATCGGAGGTGAGCAACCCTGGCAATATAGCCGGATATCGATCGTGGTGGGGACACCATAAGGTAGAGAACCGTCCAACCGGTCCTACGGAGGAGGACAAAAAAGGAACACGGATGTTGGTGTGGAGCAAAGATTTGTGTTGGAGCGGAGTCCTATAGGGTAGTTATGGAGGCGGAGCCTACCCACACGTATGCTGCCATGGAGTCTGTCAGGAAAGGCTTTTTCACAGTAAGAGCTGTGAAAATTTGGAATGGTTCTGGACAGTTCAATAGGTTGTTTTAAAAAAAAGAGATGGGAACATACCTAAATGCAAAAAAATATAGCTGGGTGCTAAATGTATAGATAATAACACCAGGGGTAGTTGATCCAGGAAATAACTGATTGCCTCCAGGGGGATCAGGAAGGATTTTTTTCCTGTGATGGAGCAAATTGGAAAATGCTTTATTGTTTTTTTTACCTTCCTCTGGATCAACTGGGGGTATAGGATTGTGTATGTGGAAGTTTTCTATTATTTTTTTTCTATTGGTTGAATTAGATAGACTTGTGTCTTTTTTCAACCCAACTATGTAAAAATACTGTATGTACCTGCCAAAACTCATGGATTTATATCTATTTACATCCTTAAACATTGGGGGAAATGTAATAAAATTGCTGCACCACTTTTCTGGCGTTAATCCTTCTTGTTAATGTATTGCGCCAAATCAACTTATCTTTATTAATCCCAACCAACATCCACCTGAGCAGTCAGAAGCAAGATTGTGTCGGCGGGTTTTTTCTTTCTTTCGGCAGGTCAGGAGATAGAGATTGACCTACTTTTTTTTTTGCTAGAAAATTATTTAGAACCCCGGTCTCCCAGGTGATGTCACTGACCATATTTAGACACTATTATTACTATTTTGGTCAATGTCATCATTAGAACTCTCTTCACCAAGGAGTGGTATCAGATAGGAGTTCTAACAAATTTAAAAACGTCTAGATTAGGGGTCTTTCATTAAAATTTACAGGCATCCAGGCAGCAAAATTTCCTTCTGCCTGAGGTCCGAATCTCATGTTAGTGATATAACACATCATGGCCCCCCTGTACATCATTCTCTTCAGCCTACCTTTCACATCATAGTCCCCTTCACATCACAGCCCCCCTTTACATCTCACTGGTGCCCATTACACCACAGTCCTCTCTTTACATCAATGTCCACAGTCCATTCTTTAAAGCAGTTCCACATTGTCCTCAGTTCCCCTTCACATTTCTTTTTTTTTTTCCCAAAAGAATCCCCTTCACATTTCATTGCCTCTTTACATATCGCAGTGTCCTTTACACATCGCAATGCCCCTTTATAACACATCACAGTACTACCATGACATATCTCAGTACCCCCATAACACAACACAGTGCCCATTAATAACACAGCACCCCTTCACAGCACAGCACCCCTTCACAGCACAGTGTCCCTTGACAACACAGTAGACCTTAACCGTGCTTATTCACAACACAGTGCCCCTTAACAGTGCCCCTTTTAATGTAAGTCTATCCCACATAGTGCTAGGGTACCTTTGGCAGGGCAGAAGCACTAATTAAACTAGGGTCTTCTCCCGAGTCTACCGCCCGGCCACCAATATCATCCTTACAGTGGGCGGGAGTGGCAGGAGCTGCAGATATAGACAGAGGGTGGGAGCTGCTCAAGTTATTATGTTAACAAGCGGGTGACTACCCAGCTTGTTAATATGAAAAGACTTCCTCAGTGTATCTCGCTCTGAAGCAGCTCCCACCCACACCCCCGCCTCTGCCTGGGAGATCTGTAAATGGACACCAAGCTGTGACAGTGGCATGGCCACGTTTCTGATAGGACTGTCACTCGGTCCGGTTCCGGACCGTGGCCCACCATTTAGTGTTCTAGATGGTTTTCGTCATTATTACAATATACAGGGATATGCATACTCTTAGAATGTAAACTGACATACGTACACACACTGACACACATTCATATAGGTTGGACTGGATGGACCTGTGTCTTATATAATGTTAAGCCATTGTGCCCATAAATCCATAATACTGACTCATGGGGAACAGCTCAGTGCCAAACATTAACCACTTGCCGACCGTCAATCGGCAATTGACGGCGGCAAAGTGGCGCTGTAAGGCAAATCGCCGTCATATGACGGCGGCCACCAGATCGCGCACAGTGAGCGCGCGCGCGCCACCAGAGGCGCGCCCGCGCGCTCACTGTTTCCGGGGAGGGCCAGGGAGCGGGTGCGGCGGCTTCGATTGCCGCCGGCCACCCGCGATGCCCCCCCCGAAGTGAAGGAGCGGAGGTCCGTGTAAGTAAACACGGACCTCCGCTCTGTGTGAGGGGGAAAGGCTGTGATCACAGCCTTCCTGTACATGAAGGCTGTGACCACTTCCCTTCCCCAGATAGTACAGTCCCCCCACAGTTAGAACACGCCCAGGGAACATAGTTAACCCTTAGAGCGCCCCCTGCAGGTTAACCCCTTCACTGCCAATGGCATTTACACAGTAATCAGTGCATTTTTATAGCACTGATCGCTGTATAAATGCCAATGGTCCCAAAAAAGTGTCAAAATGGTCCGACATGTCCGCTGCAATATCGCAGTACCGCTAAAAATCGCAGATCGCCGCCATTATTAGTAAAAAATAAAAAAAAAATAAAAACCCCAAAAATGAATTCTCATCATCCGTAAATGCGACCACTTTTGCGCAAACCAATCAATAAACGCCGATTGCAATTTTTTTATCGCAAATATGAGGAAGAATATAAATCGGCCAAAAACGGTGAAAAAAAATGTTTTTTTATATATTTTTTTTGGATTTGTATTTTAGCAAAAAGTAAGAAATTTGTTTTTTTTTGCAAAATTGTCGCTCTTCTTTTGTTTATAGCGGCGATCAAAAATGACGCAGCGGTGATCAAATACCACCAAAAGAAAGCTCTATTTGTGGGAAAAAAAGGACGCAAATTTTGTTTGGGTACAACGTTGCACGACCGCACAATTTTCAGTTAAAGCGACGCAGTGCCAAATCGCAAAAAGGGCTCCGGTCCTAAAGCTGGAAATCCTTCCGGTCCTTAAGTGGTTAATTAAACAAACTCTAATTGTACAAGTATGTTTTGAGAACTGTGGTTAACCTTGTGATGATTAAACGGGCAGATGGAAAGGCACATTGCAAACAAAAATCCTCTCTTTCAGAAGATCACTTAACCACTTGACCATTGGGTACTTAAACCCCCTTCCTAACCAGACCAATTTTCAGCTTTCAGCGCTCTCACATTTTGAATGAAAATTACTGTCATACTACACTGTACCCATATGACATTTTTGTCCCTTTTTTTCAAACAAATATAGCTTTCTTTTGGTGGTATTTAATCACCGCTGGGTTTTTTATTTTTTGGGCTATAAATGAAAAAAGACTGAAACTTTTGTAAAAAATTGCATTTTTCTTTGTTTCTCTTACAAAATTTTGCAAATTGGTAAATTTTTGGACAAAATTTATATAGCTACATATCTTTGGTAAAAATAACCCAAATTAGTGTATATTATTTGGTCTTCGTGAAATTTATAAAGTCTACAAGCTATGGTGGCAATCATTGAAAATTGATCACACCTGATGTACTGACGGCCTATCTAATTCTTGAGATCCTAACAAGCCAGGATAGTACAAATACCCTCCAAATGACCCCTTTTTAGAACATAGACAGTCCAAGGTACTTGGTAGGAAGCATGGTGAGTTTTCTGAAGTTGTCATTTTTTCCCACAATTATTTGCTAAATGAAGATTTTTATTTTTAATTTTTATTTTTTTCATAAAATTGCCATAATAACAAGTTATTTCTCACACACAGCGTATGCATACCACAAATTACACCCCAAAACATATTCTGCTACTCCTCCTGAGTATGGCGGTACCACATGTGTGAGACTTTTTCACAGCCTGTCCACATACAGAGGCCCAACATGCAGGGAGCACCGCCAGGTGTTCTAGGAGCATAAATTACGTATAAAATTTCTTGACTACCTATCACATTTTTGAAGGCCCTGGAGCACCAGGACAATAGAAACACCAAAAAAATTACCCCATTTTGGAATGTAAACACCCCAACATATATTCTAGGAGGCATAATGAGTTTTAGGAGCATGTCATATTTTTCCAAAAGTTTTTGGAAAATGTGGAAAGAAAATGAAATCATACTTTTTCTTACATAAAGTTGTCCATTTATACAATATTTCTAACACATAGCATGTACATATCGAAAATTACACCCCAAAATATATTCTGCTACTTGTCCCGAGTATGGCGATACCACATGTGTGAGACTTTTCCACAGCCTGGCCACATACAAATCCCCAACATGCAGGGAGCACCATCAGGCATTCTAGGGACACACATTTCAAATGTAATTTGACTACCTATCACACTTTTGTGAGCCAGGGATGGAACATGGATGTAGACGGATGAGCCAGGGATGGAGCATGGATGTGGATGGGTGAGCCAGGGATGGAACATGGATGTGGATGGATGAGCCAGGGATGGAGCATGGATGTGGATGTGTGAGCCAGGGATGGAACATGGATGTGGATGGATGAGCCAGGGATGGAGCATGGATGAGCATGAATCTGGATGGATGAGCCAGGAATGGATGGATGAGCCAGGGATGGCACATGGATGAGCCAGGGATGAATGAATGAGCCAGGGATGGAGCATGGATGAGCCAGAGATGGGTGAGCCAGGGATGGATGAGCCATGGACGGGTGAACCAGGGACTGGGTGAGCCAGGGACTGGGTGGGCCAGGGACGGGTGAGCCAGGGACTGGGTGAGACAGGGACGGGTGAGCCAGGGACTGGGTGAGCCAGGGACTGGGTGAGCCAGGGACGGGAGAGTCAGGAACTGGGTGAGCTAGGAACTGGGTGAGCCAGGGACAGGTGAGCCAGGGACTGGGTGAGCCATGGACTGGGTGAGCCATGGACGGGTGTGCCAGGGATGGGTGAGTCAGGGACGGGTGAGCCAGGGACTGGGTGAGCCATGGATGGGTAAGCCAAGGACAGGTGAGCCAGGGACAGGTGAGCCAGGGACTGCGTGAGCCAGGGACTAGGTGAGTCAGGGACGGGTGAGCCAGGGACTGGGTGAGCCAGGGATGGGTCAGCCAGGGAATGAGTGAGCCAGGGACAGGTGAGCCAGGGATGGGTGAGCCAGGGACAGGTGAGCCAGGGAATGGATGAGCAAGGGATGGATGGGTGAGCCATGGATGGATGGATGAGCCAGGTATTGGTGAGCCATCGATGGATGGAGGAGCCAGATATGGATGAGCCAGGGATGGATGGATGAGCTAGGGATGTATGGATGAGCCAGGGATGGATGAGCCAGCGATGTATGGATGGATGAGCCAGGGATGGATGGATGAGCAGGGATGCATGGATGGATGAGCCAGGGATGCATGGATGAATGAGCCAGGGATGTATGGATGGATGAGCCAGAGATGCATGGATGGATGAGCCAGGGATGCATGGATGGATGAGCCAGAGATGCATAGATGGATGAGCCAGGGATGCATGGATGGATGAACCAGGGATGTATGGATGGATCAGCCAGGGTTGTATGGATGTGCTAGGGGTGGGCACAGATCAGCGTTGTGGGCACTTCACATTCAGCCCACAGCGCTGATGCACCCGCTCCCTCCTCTCCTCACGCTCTGCGATCAGTGCGAGTAGAGGGGAGAAGCCGAACCAGACATGCTCCAGCTTGTTTGAAAGTGATCACTCGACATTGGACGGAGTGATCACATGGTAAAGGGCTGCTGTCATTGGCCCTTTACCCCGATCTGTGACACGCCGGGTCTGGGAGACCCGACGGACCTGGACATTGCCGGGAGCGCGATTCTGGGAGGACGCCCATGGACACCCTCCCAGTATAAGCCGACCACGCTGTAGACGTCTTTCGACAATAGCAGGGTCGGCAAGTGGTTAAAGTGATATTTTTGTTTTTTTAATAACAAACATGTCATACTTGCTCTATGCATTTGTCTTGCATAGAGCAGCCCATATCCTTTTTCTTCTCAGGTCCCCCGCCGGTGCTCTTGGCCCCTCCCTCCTGCCCCAGTTATGTCCCATAGCTAGGACTAAACATGTTGGATGAGGACCGCGTGAGCACCGCGTGAGCACCGCCAGTGATCGTTCTTAATTGTTTTTATGCCGGCTTTGTGCTGCTTTCTTGTAAGTGCAATATTTTTTATTTAATTAAACTTTTTAATCAGAGTCACACTATGTGGAGTCTTCTTCCTTACATACTCCTTTGAGCACGGGACCCACTTTTGGAACACGTGACTACCTGCTGGAATATCGACTGGAGCTGACACCTTAACATGGATACACCCACAGGATTACCATCTACCACGCGGATCCCTTTGCCACAATAAGAGGAACCCATCCGGGATATTATCCCAATAAGCGCTTCTGACCCATGGTACCGTACGGTACGTGAGTCCAACGGAGTAGGTAAGAGCACAACCTTACTACCCTTTTAAGCATTCTTGCTATATATCCACCACTTGGAGTATCATCACTCTTATTGTACCATCATTTGAAGCTGATGTTTGATTTCCTATAGACGAAAAAAATCTCAGATTTTTTGCAGTGACTTTCGTGTTTTCTTCATACTATTTTCACCATATTCTACCCAAGACTTTGTTCACATTTTTCACATCATTATAACTATTGTTATTTAGTATTTACATGCACACTTTTGGAAGCTGACAACTTCAGGCCCTAATCGGTTTCCGGACTTGTCACCTATTTTATGTCATATTCACATGTTTTTCAGAACTACACTTGTTATACATGATCTACCTATGTAAGGGCTGGGTAGTGACATAAGCCTTCCTAGTGTTTTATATTTACTTTATAGCCCCCTTTCTTTTATAAGGGGAGTCTGCAGTACAGCCAATATACATCTGCATATTTATGAGCATATATATAAACATATGCAATGTTTTTCCCTATTGATGGGTACTTGATATTTCATTTATTCTCATAATCAGATCAGTATTAAATACATTTCTAAGCTATTTACATATTATTTTATATTTTGTATTTCTACATAAGGTCTAATAAAAAATCTATAATTCTATATAGTTGACTAATGAATTCTTATATATTTTATTCTTTTTAATTACTATGTGTAATATATATATATATATATATATATATTTATATTTGCTATAGGTTTGATATTGTTAGAACCAAACAGGAGCGGGTTTATATAAAAATGGCAATGACTCTGAAGGGGTTAATACTCAGATTTGATAAGAGGCTTTATATTTTATCCGCATGCAGTTACCTAAAGGCTTGACAAAGGGGACTTCACCCCGAAATGCATTGCCATTGCCATGGTAACCATTAAGTTGATTGGAATGCCCAGCAGCTGTGTCAAGAGACATTGCACACTACCTAGAAGTCACTACAGTCACCCTTCACACAGGGCTCTCGGATAGCAAAAAATCACAGGTGTGGAAGTGCAGCCACCTTTAGCATAGGGGGTTTAGCTCACAAGGCAGATCTGACAGGAGCAGGAGCACTCTCACTTGCTCAGCAGGATGACATCAAATATCTTATGGAGGGATTTTATCTACAACACTGCCAGCTCCAGGGTTCATTCCAGGATGTGCACTGATTTATATTAGTGATCTTATCATCATCTAAATGTGAGTGTAATATAATTGTGACATTTGATTTTTTAAAAAAGTTATTGCACTAGGTTTATGTGCTTCCTCTCCCCTCTTTGTTTCTATGGAGTGCTTGGAACACAGGAGCAGCAGAGAAAGTATCTTGCAATGCTGGGGTGCTTGGAATACAGAAGCAACCCAATACAGTAATGCTGGTGTTTTCCTGGAGTGCACAAGGCAGCCCAGTGCAGGAATGCTGGTGCTCACCTGGCTGATTTTGCTCTGCATACTAGGAGCATGCAGGCCAGTTAGGTGCAGGAATGTTAGTGCTCACATGGAGGATCAGAGGGAATCACAGAGGTGCTGAGGGTCCCCAGGGGCATGGAGGACAAAGGTAATAGTCATTGACGATGTTGGGAAGCCCAAGGGGCTCGGCAGTTAGCATGTTCACACACCAGGAAGCACTTTAAGGTTCACATATGTGCTGCCGTGGGTTCATGCCTGAGGTCCGGTGTGTGTCTGTTAACCAGTTCAATTGCGATTCAGGTCCAAATTTTTGCGTGAATTCTCACCTGAACTGGACCCAAAGATGCACAGGACCCTTCTGCAATCCAGACTGCGGCATCCCCGGACTTGTGTGAACTGGCTCCATTGAGAGCCGGTCACACTCACCTGTCATGCGAATTGTATGCGGGAAAACCCGCATCCAATCCACATATATGTGAACCCAACCTTATGCTGGCCATATACTATGCGAAAAATTGCCCGAAAATCGGTCATTTCGACAGTTCGTTCGTTTTTCGGCCAGTTAATGGGCACAAATCGGTAATCGGTTTGGAAATTTTCGGCTAAACGAACAATAAATCAAAAGGTTAATGTGTTTCCCGTCCAAACTGTTTGCACTAGGTATATGTGAAAAAACAAACAAAAAAACGGATTCATGTACGTCCATTGGACGATTTATCGGTCTTTAAGTGATGGCACTATCGTTTGCTCTCAGTGTTCATTTTTCAAAAAAATGGGTTCGGCCGATTTTTCGTATAGTGTATGGTCAGCATAAGATTTTATAATTTGCTGCAGTGCCAAAACCTGGAAGCCAGTAGCCAAACACAGAGGATCTGTAGCACCGAGCATCTAAGGGTGAATATATATGTTTGTTCTGAGCAGTGGTGGCTTAAAAATAAATAGCAATCATAAAATTCTGAATAAATAGATTTTCTTTAGGCAAAGAATCACAACAAACTATATTTGCTTCATTTTAACAGCATTAAGCTTTATTTTTAGGTCACAATTGGATAATAAATCATAAAAAAAATTAACATAAACAGTAAAACATGAAGAATCCCAATTGAAAAAAATCATATTTTACTAAAACAGATTACAGAAAATATTGTGCTAAGACTCATTCATGCCAAAATTATATTGGGTGTTTTTATATTACATTCACATACATTCATGTTCACATAAACCACATGCTTAAATTATCCATTTTATAGTGCAGGGCCATTTCCTCTGTAAATGGGTGGTTTACCATGTTGTTCCTTTTTTTCTAACTGTACTGAAATGCCAAAATTACATTTTATTTTTGTCTATCTACCACAGCAGAGCGGCAGTGTGGTGATTGGCGCTGACATCCGGTGAGCTCCATTGCATTGAGAAAGCATGTCTGCATTTTTCTGCAATACACTGCAACCAACCTGAACGCAGTGTTGCAGTGTGGAGAATGCAAATAGAAAACAATTGTTTTCTATGTTCCTTTGTGGTGACTAGTACTGATCCAGTACAGAAAAACACCAGTCACTGCACACATGTGAAGGAGCCCTTAAAGTGGAAGTAAACCCAGTGATTTAACAGTTTCAAAAAAGAGTTACATTCCCGGCATGCTGGGAATGCTAACTCTCACATTGGATTTGTGCTCAACCAAACTGTCCAATGGCTGGGGTCATAACTGATCACATGTGCAGCATCATGGCAGTTGAAGATGAAAAAGAGGCCAAGATGGCAGCTTCCTTGGCTGAAAAGGGTGGGTGTAGTTCCACTTTAAAGTAAACATTTCCTAAGGGAAATATGCCATTATGGTGACCTAAGTTAATAAGTCAGTGACCTGGAACAAGCTTATACAAGTTTTTCTGTAGGGATGTAATTAGAAGACGTAATTGAAGATATATTGGCACTGGATGAGGATGTAGGTACATTTTTAGATATGTTGATATTCTAAAAAGGCTGCTCTCTAGAGTTGATGAGTCTGAAGAGAAAGTCCTCAGAATAACAGTAGTAGATTTAGTAGAACATAGGGTACGCCAAATATATGATTGGCAGCCCAGTTACATTTTTATTTGTCATCAAAGTAAAATAATTAGCCAATGCAGTTTGGGGGCTTAACCAATACCCCTTAATTATTGTTTTTGAAGAAAAATTACATTTTTTTTACACTACAGAGTAGTGTTTTACACGGTTCCCTTGAAAAAGAGTTTTCCCTTCAGTTGTGGTAGGAATGTCCATGATTATAGCTGCAACATTAAGGTGCAATTATCCCACACTAACATGATTTAATTTCCCTTAACTCACAGTACCAATTATTGCTTTTGTTGGTTTGAGAAACCTTATGTTACCTTAAAATCCAATTCTATAAATAAATATATATCGATTTATTTCACCTAATTTAAATATTTCACCTTAAAACATTTATGCCTGCCTAAACTTAAATTACTATTTTCTATTTATATTTGTTTAAATTACTATTTTCTATTTATAAATGCGAATGTCACAATATATATATTTAACTTATTGGTACTGATTCACTAACGAAGCACATACTTCACTTAGCTCAGTAAAGATGTATTCATTTTGTCCAAATATGTGCAAAGGAAATGTCCATTTTTTTACTTCATCTGTGCATAATTTAGTGACCAAAGTGAATGCAGGTACACTAGGCTAAGTGAAAAATGTAATCCTTTGGTAAGTCATCCCCAGTTAATAAGTTTTTACATTCATTTTTTAATTTAAATAGAAAAATAATCTAATCATTTTCTGTTGGAACCCAGAACGCTCATCTTTGAAACAAAATACGCTATTTGTATAAAATAAATATGTATGTAAATATTTTATAAAAATCCAAATTCAAGATATTCACACAAGTAATTAATCAATATAACAAATTCATATTTAAAAATTATCCTTTTATACATTCATTTTTTTTCCCAAAAAAACTATGAAACGTTACAAATATGAAAATATTATAGTTTATATCAAATCAAAGCACCACCGCTATAACAATATATGAATAAAAGCACAATGATTAACCATCAACGTTATAAGAAATAGTAGTTGTAGTGCAATTATAACATTTTGTTTACATATAATATTGCCCCTTCACCAGTATAACTGTTGTAATAATTAAAGAGTAACTCCACTTTTGTTGAGAAAAAAACATTCCCTTCTGGGTGATCTAAGTACATTGCAAGGATTATAACAACCTTTGTTACAGATTCCTACCTTTTTGTTATTATGAAGAATTCCCTCTGTGTTTCTCTGTGCCTCTGTACTGAGTGGGTCTAATGGGAGTAGTTTCATAATTAATTGTCAGGTGGGGAGCTGCTGGGCACTAATGAGGAAATCTGCCTGGCCTGCATCACTTTAGACATGCTACTATAAAAATTATTTCTCCAAAAATGACATTTTTGTTGCAGGGGATGCCTGAAATCTGACTTATATCTTAGGCAGACTTCTGGGAAAATTGGTGAGCCAATCACACAAGCAGGAAATTATGTTTCTGGGGAGTGGCCGTTACACATTCTGTGTACAGAACAACTCCAGGTAGCCATAATACAATGCATTCTCAGAAAATTACAGCAACTGGAGATTGAAAAGGAAAGATAATTTTTAATAACATTCAATTACAATATGACTTGTATCGCAATTGTATACGCTATATTATTTCTTCTTCATTTGCTATTTTTTTCCCCATGAAAGTAGAGTTGCCCTTTAAACATGTTCTGGTAAGCGTGTATATTATCAGAGGAAAATATGTATGCGTTTGAAAAAAATAAGAAAAAAGATAAATGATTTTAATTTGTGCCCGAGCTATGTTTGGCAAACATGATGATTGAAAAGGTAATAGATGCATCACAAATGTTTTAGATCAGTGTTTTAGATTTTATGGCAATATCTATCCATATGAAGATGGGTAGTGTGTTCCAACTTGCATTAGTATGAGTTCTAGGTAGGTGTAAAAAATGTGCGTTATCATGCCCTACCTGATCAATGTCACTGAATCCTATATTTCTAGATACATAATATACATATATTATTACAAGCATGTTTAGGATTCCAGTGCAAAAAAGTGCTCTATAATACCAATTAGTAAAGATCTTTTACTGGTTTGGCTTCATTACCTTTAAAGCTGACCTCCAGGCAGGGGGAACTGGGAGAAGACAGTGATTATTGCTAGCAGCTATAGTAGCCCCTGCGATAATCGTAGGAGAATCCGGCAGGCTGGTTGTACCCAAGTTGATCGATCGTTCAACATGGTACATTCAGCCTGGTCATTAACAATTTGAACCGTGTATGGCTGGCCTTACTAAACTTTTAACGGTCATCTTAGCCCCACTCTTATAAGCCTGTCAAAAATTATTTTTGGTGGGCCTATTGTTCTGAACTTCACACAAAAACGGTTTATTTTATGTTCATTGGTTTTAATGCAAAATACTGAAATTTAGAAAACTGATAAAGAACTCCAGATACAATAGACTAGCTCATTAAAGTTGTAGTAAACTTTAATTTATGACTTGTACCTACAGGTAAGCCTATAATAAGTCTTACCTGTAGATACAGTGACTATCTCCTAAACTTGTACCATATAGGAGATATTCACATTTTTAGTGTCTGGTGACGTTACGGGCGCATACACACTGCGCTCTCAATGGACAGCACACTGGAGTATGCTGTTCATTAAGAACACTGTGACTCCCATGTGCATGCGTGAAAGTGATGTCATCATGGCTGGACCATTCAAATGGCCGGAGACCATGAACCTGAAAGGAAGTCTGGGTGAAGATGGAAGTGCTAACAGCGATGACAGCATGCTGCTGTCTGTCATAATGTGTTAGTGCATACTCATGGGGGCCCACTTTTTTATTTTTCATTTTATTTTAGGACTTTACTACTGCTTTAAAAGATAAAATAAGACATAATAAACAAAACCAAATCCAAAGGTTTCCCCCACAGTAGAATTTTTTCCACCATACAATTTGATTAATCTGATGACCAGCATCATTCAACTCACTTCCTCTCACCCTGGACTCACCCCAGCCTGTGACTGGACAGAGAAAAGAGAACAGTACATGAACTGATTGGTTTCTTATGCTGCTTCTTCCTCCCAAACTCTAGCCCTGCTATAAAGGGATGCCAAGAAGCTGATACAAAGTCAAATTCAGGTTCTTGGCTTCCTTGGCTTTAAATTGGCATTTGATGATGTATTATTAAATACAGAGATACATTCATTTGTGTCTTTTACATCTGCCTGGAATTCAGCTTTATAACAGCCTCTAGCTGTTGAATTTATAATTTCACCAGAATTATACTAAACCAAGCACATTTTAAAGATAGCATTTGAAAAAGACTGTCCAGAGGTTGAGGAGAGGCCTGTCTTCTAACTTCCTCTGCACAGGCTTCCTTCAAAATGTGATGACTCTACTTCATTAGGATTTAAAGGAACCAATAATATCAGCAAAGTAAGCAGTTTATAGCCAATTCGTTTATATGAAGCTAATTAATCGAACAATAAATCTTACACAGTCTTGTCAGCAAAATGTTATCCTCTAAGTTTAAGTATTTTCCAGTATGTAGATTCGGGACCAGTCATGATTTTACTATTATTACCACTTGTTTTTAGATGTATTTTATCCTCCTTTGTAAGTGCTAAATTTGCTCTCAGCACAACATACGTATAATTCTTGATATTTTTGTATGAGCCTGCAGTAATGCGATTTTCACTGGGAAACGTTGTCAATTCAATGTCAGCAATATATGCATCGTTTGTATAAATCTGAATGTCAATCAGATAAACGCCATCAGTGTTGACGCAGACTGTGGATTTATCACACCCTTTCAGTTGTCCAAGGCAATTTGTCATGTTCCATTCCCAGTCTTCTGTCGAGGAGTCTATTAGGCAAACATAAGTAAAAAAAAAAACAGACAGTTAAAGCGGTTTTTTTTCTTGAACCAATGCTAAAGTATCAGGGGCTGTATAAGGAATCTGTTTGGCATATGTTATCTAAATGTATGTATATCTAAACCCACAAACAAAATCTGAATATATTGCAGCTTGCCAGCTTTTAGATGTGGTGGCTGCATTCCTTTTCTTTTTTCAGGCTTTCCTTTTTCAGTACCTTTCCTGCAAGTACATAAAATTACCTGTTGATCCTGCCAAAATCCAGACCAACATGTCTATAAATGCTCTTAGACCCATATCCCATGGCGTTGCATAACTTTATATTACCATTTTTTTTTTCAGTTATCAAAACAGCAAAATCAGAACTGAGTCTTGAACCACTTTGCTACTGTTAATAAAATCTTTCCGTCTGCTATAATGTTGAAAATGAGCAAAGATTTTAATATAGCAATATTAATCAGTGCAGGGCTCAAAGTTTATTTT
>BLSH010056541.1:490465-508763 GCA_018402905.1 Glandirana rugosa | reverse complement strand
GCTACGGAGACACACGGCCCGAGGCAAGGGACACTCGCAGCGCAGTGTGCCCCTGCCTCTGGCCCCCCTTTAAGTTTTTCACTTTGTGTGTCATTTGTATGGCATGTGACATTAGAAGATCTAATGTAATGAGATACTTTAGTAAAGTGTAGGGGAAACAGGGATCACCAAACGGGTCTCGGGACGTACGTGAAAATATATTATATACAGTAAGAAAGACGGACCTTTGTACTCTTACAGGTATCGTTGGTTTTTCACAGGGAAATGCAGTTTTCCAGTGTACGGTATGTTTACTGTGTGTTTCACTTTTTGAATTTCCCCCCGGTCTCCGTCCCCGTGTGACGCGACGCTCACAGGGAACGGAGCCCGGCACACAGAGGCATCGGACGGAGGGACAGACACGCTGGCACCGCTGGAGGACATCGCTGGATCCAGGGGACAAGGTGAGTAAACCAGCCTGGATCCAGCAATGCAATCCCGAGTGTGGCTCGGGGGTTACCGCTAATGGTACTGAAATTCCACCCCGATCCACACTCGGGATTACCGCCAGGGAGGTTAATGATGCCTGATTTAATCCTACCTAATTGTACATGATTAACTAAATATATCCTATCCTAATATAATACATTTAGGCTGGGTTCACACTGGAATCGGCAGTAGCTCCCAGCAGCGGTGCATGCTGGTTCACAGTTTCAGGTCCGATTTCAGCCCAAATTTTGAGCTGAATTCGGACCTAAAATTATCCAAAAGATGCACAGTGTCTTTGTGCAAACTGCACCAGACCCGCTGAGGAGATGTGTGAATTGGCTCCATAGAGAGCCGGTCACAATCTCTTGCTATGCTGATTGGATGCGGAGAAACCCGCATCCAATTCACATAGGTGTGAACCCAGCCTTAAAGCATCCTCAAAATGTGCAAAATCAATATACTATATGTAACACAGCCCAACTAAAAAAAAATCTTTTTTCTTGGTGACTTGCATTTTAGAGCTGTTCTTGGCGTTATTTGGGGTACTGATTCAGAAAATTGCATTGGCTAGACTGCATCAGTTTCTTAGATATGGTCCAATTTATATAATTTTTTGTCAGTTTTTGAAAAGATCTTGCTGATCAATTTGTTCTTCTATTACCTAGTTTATATTTTTGCATATAGCAGGTATAATGGGACGGTTTATGTTTTTCGAACTGTAATTTTACATTGGAAACACTGGATTCTAAAATGTAAATTATTAACTGAATTTTTGCAGATCGAGCACCATAGAGGTTATGGCTACTTCATGACGGTGCTGTATGAGTCATCCCAACATATTTTGATATGTTTATATCCTGAGTTTTTGATTGGCAACCAGAGTGAAGAGGGGTATATGGCATTTATGTTGTATATCTAGAGCTGATAGGGAAAAATTGTGCCATTTTTTGAAACACTGGGTAAAATATTCCCAGGAACCGGTTTAACATTCGAGGCACTAAAATGTATGTGCTGGCCCGTGTAATCAATAAAAAGAGCAACTCCTATTTTACACTAAAATGTGTAAAATACATATAAATAAGCTATACATAAGTAAAAGAGTACTATATATATATCTATATAGATATATATACAGTAAAACCTTGGATTGCAAGCATATTTCTTGTAATCCAAAGCATTTGTATATCAAAGCGAATTTCCCCATAAGAAATAATGGAAACTCAGATGATTCGATCCACAACCATTTATTCATAAGTCTATCAGTTTACAGTCCATATAAAAATATTATAGGAATGTGATAGGTTGTGTAACCATAAAATGTCCATCCACAAATGGCCGCCTCCATAAGGAGATTAGAAGCAAAATCCAAAAGGAGCTACACAGTATAAAAGAGATGACATTGTCTGGAAGTCGCATGCACCACTTGAGTCTAATCACCCTGCACGCTTACAATTAGTGGAGGAAAATGCTTTGGGCACAGATGGCGCTGACCCAGATCCTCGCATGCCAAAAACCATTAGTGCCAAGAGACTGTGTGTGTGTGTTACTTTTGCTGTGTGAAGCAAAGAGATCTGTGTCTCAGCCTTAAAGAGACAGTATGCCGGAGTGTGGTTGCCCGTAGCAATGGCCGTGATTTCAAGCCTGCAGACTGGGTGAGAAAGACTGACTATGTGACTGTGCACACGGGAGTAGAAGTGACTCCAAATGGGAGTTCCCCTGTTTGTGCTAAAATCGACTTGCCTTGCTGCAGTGGTCTGTTCAATCGGGAGGCAAGTGTTAAAATTAAAATGGACACATGTGCAAATGCAAAGCTTGATGTTTGGAATGAAACTCCATCTGCTCATGGTGGTGAGGGTGGAGTACTGCAACATGGTGTGGTTAAAAACGTATTTCCACAGTGCAGTTTAAATGAAAGCGATGTGTTTAATGTGTCTGTTGCGTCATTCTGTCCGGTGTCTAAGAGTTTCTGGTGGGGAAGACAATTCTGAATTGTGTGCTTTTGAGAAGTTGGTTGCCGAGGGTAACTGCATAAGTGTTAGCAAACCTTAAACACAGAGAGTGCTGGATGGAGGTCAGTTCCTGACAGTGGGTGTAGAAGTAGGCCCCCTACAGTCCTAGGATAGTAGGTGTGGGGAGGTGAGAAGAAAGAGAGAGAGAGATCAGTAGGACCCCAAAGATTAGAGAGAATTGCACATAGAAGCATACCCAGAAAAAGAGGTGGGTGGAGTGCCCCTTTAGAAAGAAGGGTGTTGTATTTCACCCTCCACTGCGAAACAGGGGGGAGGATATGTGAAGAGGCGACCTTGTGTCACAGTGTATAAGAGCAGTGTTTGAACTTTTTTGTTTCCCTTAATAAAAGTCCACTGCCATGCCCTTAAAAACGCAGACTGGAAAGGCACGTTTCCTGGAAGTCACATACATAGGGTGACCACATTTCCAAACTGGCATTCAGAGACACCCACCTCCCCCCGCGCACGCCCTTGAGCCCGCCCAAAAGAAGATGATTTTTGATACTTTTTTTTGCCAATTTAAATGAAACTCTCCCTGTTTAGTTTCCCCTCAGTTCTCTCTGTCTCCTTCATCAATGTCCTCTCAGTTCACTATGTGTCACCTTCATTACTATTCCCTCAGTTGTTCCTCTGTGTCACCTTCATATACCCTCACTTGACTGCTTCTTTACTGCCCCCCACTTGTGTCACTTTCTTCATTACTGCCCCCCATGTTTGTCACTTTCTTCTCCTTTACTGCCCCCCCCCCCATTTTTGTCACTTTCTTCTCTGTTACTGCCCCCATTTGTGTCACTTTTTTCTCCATTACTGTCCCCCATTTGTGTCACTTTCTTCTCCATTACTGTCCCCCATTTGTGTCACTTTCTTCTCCATTACTGCCCCTTCAGTTGTTGTTCCCCTGTGTCACCTTCTTATCTCCCACTTGTCAGCCTCATTTTTTACATTAATGTTCTCAGCCCCAGTGCCCCGACTTATCACCTGACCTTCTCCAATCAGGTTCCATTTCCACTGCTCAGCTCACCTTCTAATCTGGACTGGTCTGATGGTGTCCTCAGCGGAGCGCCGGTCTTTGCTACCTGGTCCAGGCCAGGTGGCCCCCCTCAGACAATCGGGCGGCTCAGGCCTGGCTGTGGGCGGGATTGTCCCAGAATGAAGGTACCCGGGACACAAATGCAAATTGCGGGAGAGTCCAGGCCAGTCTGGGACACGTGGGCACCCTACACATGCACCACTTGAGTCTAATTACCCCACACGCTTACAATATATATAGGTACAGTATCTCACAAAAGTGAGTACACCCCTCACATTTTTGTAAATATTTTATTATATCTTTTCATGTGACAACACTGAAGAAATGACACTTTGCTACAATGTAAAGTAGTGAGTGTACAGCTCGTATAACAGTGTAAATTTGCTCTCCACTCCAAATAACATAAGACACAGCCATTCATGTCTAAACCACTGGCAATAAAAGTGAGTACACCCCTAAGTGAAAATGTCCAAATTGGGCCCAATTAGCCATTTTCCTCCCCGGTATCATGTGACTCGCTAGTGTTACAAGGTCTCAGATGTGAATGGGGAGCAGGTGTGCTAAAATTGGTGTTATTGCTCTCACTCTCTCATACTGGTCACTGGAAGTTCAACATGGCACCTCATGGCAAAGAACTGTCTGAGGATCTGAAAAAAAGAATTGTTGCTCTACATAAAGATGGTCTAGGCTATAAGAAGATTACCAAGACCCTGAAACTGAGCTGCAGCATGGTGACCAAGACCATACAGCGGTTTAACAGGACAGGTTCCACTAAGAACAGGTCTTGCCATGGTCGACCAAAGAGGTTGAGTGCATGTGCTCAGTGTCACATCCAGAGGTTGTCTTTGGGAAATAGACGATTAGTGCTGCCAGCATTGCTGCAGAGATTGGAGGGGCGGGGGATCAGCCTGTCAGTGCTCAGACCATACGCCGCACACTACATCACATTGGTCTGCATGGCTGTCATCCCAGATGGAAGCCTCTTCTAAAGATGATGCACAAGAAAGCCTGCAAACAGTTTGCTGAAGACAAGCAGACTAAGGTCATGGATTGTTGAAACCATGTCCTGTGGTATGATGAGACCAAGCAGTCTATGGGGAGGTGCAGACCAGGGGCACGGTGCAGACATCACGGCTCTTTCCTGAGTGGCTCTGTCATGAGTGGTGCACAGTTTCACCGTCGCAGTTATCAATTCTGATCATGTCTTCTATGCTTTTTTACAGGTAAATGTCTCCCACTATAATCCATATGTACATCCTACTCTGCTTAACCACCTGACATTGCTGTTTTATCTTTTGGTAAATGTTTCCCACTATCATCCATATGTACATCCTTCTCTGCTTGACCATCTGACATTGCTGTTTTAAATTTTGGTAATATCCTCTGCTACCATATCTCTAAACTTTTATATATTTGATGCTAGCTCTGTAACAAAATCACTGCATTAGCAATATAACTGGTTATTGACTCTCAGCTCCATTTGGCTTGAGTGATAAAAGAAACTAAATTAACATTTACGACCCAAGCCCAAGGTTCCGACCGTTACAACCCTGGCAAACTGACAACACTAGAAATCTCAAGAGACATTGCCATGCTCTTGAATGTCTGTGGCGTAAAACCAAATGTCTGCAGGACTTCACCCTATATAAATCTGCCCTCCTAAGATACAGTTCCTGCCTCCATGCTGCCAAACAAGCCTATTTTGTCTCTCTTATTAATACCTTGTCATCCAGTCCCCATCGGCTCTTTTCAACCTTTAACTCTCTGCTTCGTCCCCCACCCCCTCTACCCACTAACTCAATCACTGCCCAAGAGATTACCAAGCACTTCAAAGACAAGATTGATGCAATATGTGAGGACACCGCCACTGTGCGTACATCTTCCCCACCCAACATACTTTGCCTAACAGCATAGTTAACATTCTCCTCTTTTGAACTGGCTACTACTGAAGAGGTTGCAAAACTTCTCTCAGATGCCCACTTAACCAATAGTCCCTTGGATCCGGTTCCCTCACAACTACTACGGTCACCCTCTTATTCTATCCTATGCTCCCTCACTCACATCTTCAATCTCTCCCTCTCTAGTGCCCCCCCCCCCCTCTAAAACATGCACAGATCACTCCCATACTTAAAAAGCCTTCACTGGACCCCACCAACCTGAACAACTTAATACCCATCTCATTGCTCCCATTCACCTCTAAGCTTCTAGAACACTTAGTCTACAACCGTCTTAGCTCTTACCTCAGTGAAAATAACCTTCTTGACCCCCTACAGTCTGGCTTTCGTTCACAGCACTCCACGGACACTGCCTTACTAAAACTCACCAACGATTTACTAACTGCAAAAACCAATGGCCACTACTCATATACTCATACTCCTTGACCTCTCTGCGGCCTTTGGTAATGTTGACTACCCGCTCCTTCTCAATAAACTCTGTTCCCTTGGCCTCTAAGACTGTGCTCCATCCTGGTTCTCCTCCTACTTATCACAGCGCTCGCTTCCTTACCTCACTCCTTCAGTCTCCTCTCGCATTACTAACTTGCTAACTGACATATCAGCATGGATGTCACACCACTTCCTTAAACTAAATCTCTCTAAAACCGAGCTAGTAATACCCTGCCCGTGTCCCCCTCCATGACCTTTCCATCAATATCAATAATGCAGCCATCAATCTCTCCCCTCATGCCAGGGTACTAGGTGTAATCCTAAACTCATACCTGTCCTTTCAGCCCCAAATTCAATCGCTGTCAAAAACTTGTAGACTTCACCTCTGTAACATCTCTAAAATATGCCCATTTCTAACAAATGAAACCACCAAGCTCCTCATTCATTTTCTTTTTATCCCTCGCCTTGACTATTGCAACTCCTTTCTCATTGGCCTACTTCTCTATAGGCTATAACCTCTTCAGTCTATTATGCTGCTGACAAACTTATCCACCTTACCAACCACTCAGTGTCTGCCACCCATCTCCACCAACCCATACATTGGCCCCCGATCATCCAGCGAATAAAATTCAAAATAATAACCACAACATACAAAGCCATCCACCACTCTGCCCCGAGCTACATCACCAATCTTGTCTCCAAATATCACCCAAACTGCCCTCTCCACTCCTATCAAAACCTCCTACTCAAGCTCCCTTGCCACCTCCTCCCATGCTCGTCTCCAGGATTTCTCCAGAGCCTCTCCCATCCTCTGGAACTCTCTACCTCAACCTGTCCAGCTATCTCCTTCTCTAGCTGCCTTCAGGCGATCCCTGAAAACTCATCTCTTCAGGGAAGCCTAGCACACCTCCAACTAATCTTTTACCACTTTTATCAGCTCACTCCCCACAGTTACAACCTTTTGTACCACCTGCCCCCCCATTAGATTGTTAGCTCTCCTGAGCAGGGCCCTCTTAATCCTTTTGTATTCTATTGTATTGTACCTGTATTGTCCCCCTTTTATATTGTAAAGTGCTGCGTAAACTGTTGGCGCTATATAAATCCTGTTTAATAATAATAATAATAATTTGGTTCAGATGGTGTCAAGCATGTGTGGCGGCAACCAGGTGAGAAGCACAAAGACAAGTGTGTCTTGCCTACAGTCAAGCATGAAGGTAGGATTGTTATGGTCTGGGGGTTGTATGAGTGTTGCCGGCACTGGGGAGCTACAGTTCATTGAGGGAACCATGAATGCCAACATGTACTGTGACATACTGAAGCAGAGCATGATCTCCTCCCTTCAGAGACTGGGCCGCAGGGGAGTATTACAACATGATAATGACCCCAAATACACCTCCAAAGCGACCTCTGCCTTGCTAAAGAAGCTGAGGGTAAAGTGGATGGACTGGCCAAATATGTCTGCAGACCTAAACCCTATTGAGCATCTGTGGGGCATCTTCAAACGGAAGGTGGAGGAGCGCAAGGTCTCAAACATCCACCAGCTCCGTGGTGTTGTCATGAAGGAATGGAAGGGGACTTCACAATTTTGAAAAAATATATATTTTTTACTTTCTGCTATAAAACACATGCAATAAAACATTTAAAAAATCTAATTTCTTCATCAGTTCAGGTAAATATGTATTTTGCTGCATATTTTTGGTAAAAAAAAAATTCCAATATGCGTATATTGATTGGTTTGCGCAAAAGTTATAGCGTCTACAAACTATGGGGTAGAGTTAGGGAATTTTTCTTTTTTACTAGTAATAACAGCGATCAGTGATTTTTAGTGTGGCTGTGACATTGCGGTGAACAAATTGGACACTAAGTGACCCTTTTTGGAGACCAGTGATATACATGTGCACAGCCGAAAAAAAATAATTTTTTTCTTTTTTGTTATGATCGAAATACGTCATTTTGAATAAATTCAGAAACATTAGAATTCGGTTTGTTCCATTCGTATAGATGTGGTATTCGTTATTATAGGTAATTTGGGAATTCTGAAGAATTCAAATTCAGTACGTTCCATTCATATAGGTGCGGTATTCTTTGTTTTGAAAATTCATAAATTTGGATATATTTGTATTTGTTGCGTTCACTAAAAGGCAGACAAATTTGAAAGAAAATTCCAATACTTAACTAATTTAATAGTTTATAACTATTATTATAGTTTTTATTATTATTATTTATTATTAATAAATAATAATAACAAACTATAATAATGGCTAATAATTCATTACGTTCACTAACAGCCACAGTTGAAAGGAAATCCCAATACCTACCTATAGTTTAATCGTTTATAACTATTATTTTATTTATTATTATTATTATTATTGATAATAATAAATAATACTGATGAAAGAAAACTATAATAATTGTTATGGTTAATAAAAATAATAAACGTAATAATTTCATTATAATAGAAATTATCCCAATTTTTTTTGTTCTTTAGGATTTTGAAATTTTCGGATTTTCGTTCTTTCAAATTTTCGTTCTTTTGAATTTTTTGATTTTCGTTCTTTTGAATTTTCGGATTTTCGTTCTTATTTTCAGATTTACATTCTTTCGAATTTTCGGATTTTTGTTATTTTGAATTCTCAGATTCTTACTTGGTGGGGAGGGACATCACAACATGCAGAGTTCAGTGATAAAGAATATTTAATGCAGAAGTTAGGTATTTTGTGGTGAGAAATTTTGGGAGAGGTCTGTGGGGGAGGTAGTTTTTGGTTGTAAACTGGCCTGTAAGATATGCACTCCTGAACTCTGCACTCTATGCGTAACACACTCCTGAACCTTGCACTCTGTGCGTAACGCACTACTGAACCCTGCACTCTGTACTTAGTGCACTCCTGAACCCTGCACTCTGTGCATTGGACTCTCCTGAAGTCTGCACTCTGTGTGTAGCGCACTACTGAACCCTGCATTCTGTACATAGTGCACACCTGAACCATGCACTCTGTGCATAACACACTCCTGAAGCCTGCATTCTGTGTGTAGTGCACTACTGAACCCTGCACTCTGTACATAATGCAATCCTGATCCCTGCATTCTATGCAAATTGCACTCCTGAACCCTGCCCTCTGTATGTTACACAATCTTAGTTTTATTTAACAATATCCCTTTATAACCCCCCCCCCCCCCCCACAGTGCAATGTGGCCACACTCAACCTATGACATGGCACGCACAATGCATGATGAGTTCCTGCATCTGTGACAAAAAAAAAAAACCCTGCACAGCACTTCTGTCCAATGTAGCAGAGTCCTATGTTCTCTATTGTATATGACATGTGTTGGATTTGGTGATGTAAAGTAATACAGGTTGTTCAAAATTATTGCTGCTCTCAGATAGTCACTGATATGTGGTTGATAAGCTAAAGTGTTGAGCTATAAGGAAAAGCAAGGAGATGTATTATGCCATTCTAGGCTTTATAATGCAGTAGGTTCATACTTTTAATATTGTTTAATTATATGCCAATTGAAGAGGAGTGGCCTTTATAAGTATGTATGTAGGGTGACAAGGAGGGTACTTATAGCATCTCCTAGTATTGGCAAGTTGGCTATAATAAAGAAAATGCCCTGAAACATGTTAGTTGGGATATTAGAGGCCAGTCTTCGAATGAAGCACTATTGGACGAAAAAGATGTTCCTTATGGAAATTATGCAAGAAACAGGTCTTTAATCAAATTTGTGAGTACAATGTTTATTTTAACCAGTTGAAGAGTTTTTGAGAATCTTACGCTATGCTAGTGCGCTGTTTCATTGTTTTTCTGAGTCTGGAGAGAGCTGCAAGGAATTGAAAGTTTTTTCTACTATATGATGCTGTAGAAAGAGACTCTGTGCCAATAATTAAAACTTTGGCAGACATAGATTTGTATATTCAACCGCTGTTGAGCGATGACATTCATTTATTATTTTTGGTTGTTTGCACACTGTGACAGGCTCAGACTAAGCAATTTCAGTACAGTAGAGGAGTCTGTACAACTGTGCAAATCTAAAGGTGAGGCTGGAGTTTACCATTGGACCATCATGACAGCCGGACACCTAACATTTTCAAAAGGACAGATCAGCAATGGCAGGCTTCATATTCTCTTACTACCATTTTCTTTATAAGTAAAAAAGGAGTATGCACAAAACTGATAACCCATCAAATGACTGCATTTTTAATTTACATGAAATGACAGTAGGATCATGGAAGTTCAGTTAGACACTTACTGTACTTCGCACGTGCATCACAGAGATCCTTAACCTGCAATGACAAAAAATATTTGCATTTCATTTTCACATTTCAGACTTGAATCACATATCTTAGGTGAGATAACTGGAAAACATAATTCCTTACTTGCACCAACAAAAACTGTGTAAATCATACTCCAAGTTCATTCTATATATTTGTACCACTCTGTTCTGATGGGACACAATTATTTTAGTTTTTGATGATCATGTTATATAAATTCACCTGATTTATCAAGCTGAGATATTGAGGTGCTAAGGTGCCTTCCAAGTGATCATGTTAGAATGGTTTAAATATATGCTGCCATCTTCCCCTTGCAAGACAAGGTGACAGTGTCTCTGAGAAGGAACACCTCCCATACTCACCTTACCAGTGCTGCTTTGCTGCTTCTTCCTCCTCCACTGAAATGACCCCAAGGGGAGCAGTGAAGTCACTTCCCTAGTCATGTGACAGTGATTGGTAATAATAGTTGGCTGCCAGACCTGAGCAATGTCACAGGGTAGGTGGGTGCATGCTCCTCCATGTCTGTAAGTGAGAGGTGTTACCACTGGCTATGAAGGAGCAAGGAGTGACCACTGGTAAGGGAGTATAACGGGTTTGAAGTGGGGGGCTTAGTAGAGACTCTGTCACTTGGCCCTGCATGTGCAAGGTGACACAGCCTGTAACAAACAACATGGGCCTGTAAAGATCTTTAGATCAGGGTGAAGTAAGTGTACTTATGTGCAATGCACTTACCTCCTTCTTACCAATCCACTATTCACATATAACATTTTGGGCAGGTATAGCTCGACTTTCAATGTGCAGCTCTGCAGCCTTCTGGAATGAGTTGTTGGCACCAGGGAAGCCTCTTAAACTAACAGCTGGATGTTTGCATAGTGGTGCACTAGACATGAAAGCATGCTGGCCCAACATCCGTATCATGGGAATGATGGTAACTGCACACAATCACACATACTTCATGCTGTTCTAGAGATTTTGAGAACCTGGAGTTCTTCTTTAAGTGTTCTTTCAACACCAGGAAAATTATTGATGCAGTTATACACTAAAATGTTATGATATATGTTATGATATACCTACTTCTTTATTTCCACCTTCAATGGCAGAAGCTTGGCATTGCACAGTCTGGTGATGTACAGGCATAAGGAAATCGGTTTGATTAAATAGCAGTATCCTTAACACATCCTCGAGTTCTTTTTTTTTTTTTTTTTTAAACTTTGTATTTGTTATGAAAAAAACTCCCTTCCAAGTTAACTATATATACTGTATATTGCAAGAATTTGAACATGCTTTATTGCAGATACTTATCTGCTATTGTACTGTAGATGTGGAGAAAGGTCATGCAGGTGCACAGGTTGAAAGTGAGAGCTATGAGCAAGGAAGATCCAAATATAATCGAATGATCAGTTTCGGTCTTAGCCTAGGGCCACTGGGGCACTTACATTTCTCTGCTATTAATAGATATAACTACTTGTTGACAGTGATCTCAATTAACTGCCAACAAGCAGCTGAATCTTCAGCAGCAAGGAATTGTAAACACCAGTGTATCCCAAACCATATAATGGGAGGCATTTCATCATCCTGGCATCCCATTAGATGAGTAATCTGGGACTCTAACGTCAGCAAAAAATGTATTTTCTTCCTCAATGAGGTGGCAATAGCTGCAATTCATTGTTTCTATGGACAATTCAAAAGGACTGTCATTTGAGCTAAGAATTGTGCCTTAAAGTTTAAAGTATAACTATAGGCAAAACTTTTTTTGGATTGAGAAAGGGAGGGTTATAGCCCCTGCCAGGTTTTTTTTTTTTTTTGCTATCTGCGTCTCATTGAGTAGATTTCCCCTCATTTCTTGTCCCATATCCAAACAGGAAGTGAGAAAAAATCCCTGCAAATTAAGAAAATTTATTGGGGACCCCCAGGTCACCAAAACTAGTGTCCCAATTGGAATATGTTCCCTCTATTACTATTTTGGGGACAACCCAAAATTTGGGATTTTCTTTTACTTTCACTTTCAATGATAATGGTAAACAGGACAAATAAAGAGGGTGAAGCTCATAAATGTGGGCAACACAGGAATAAAAACTCGACAGGTGTTCTAATTCTTCTCCACTCTTTTCAAAACTAAAGTAGTATTCCCTTAAGTTATATTTTAAATTCACCTTTAAAAAAAAATAGTAAAAAAAAAGTGCATTTATTATATTTTTCTCAGGAGCTTGCAGAGCATTGTATCCGCGATCAGCGGGCCACAGGTGCAATGCTAGGCTCCTGCAGACTCTCCCTCCAGTGTTGTGCTGGTACCTCCATATGGGCTTTCAGTTACAAAGTTGGAAGCAGAATGAATAGACTAGCGCCCCTGCAGTCCATCAAGAACCACAAGCTGTCTGCCATATTCCTGTGAATGAATAACGCAGCTTTATGGGCAGACCCCATACAGCCATGTAGCTTTTAAAATGTGAAGTAAGGTACAGAGAGGGGGGTCACAGGGGTCATGTGAAAGAGGGGTGGGGGGCGAGGAGGGGTGCTGCATAGTTACATGCTACAGACTAAAAATGGGTTGAACATGTAACATCTTACTAAAGGTAGACTTATGTTTTTGTGAGCTATTTGCCTCAATAACCTCTAAAATCTGATCTCCTGTCTCTTAGAATAACCTTTACCACAAAAAGGTGTATAAAAAGTAGTTGTATTTTTTTTAATAGTTATATTTCATTGCTTCTCCTTTTAGCTCTATGTATAAGACCCCTTTAACACTGAGGCAGTTTTCAGACATTTTAACGCTAGAAAATCGCACCTGAAAACTGCCTCCCATGCCGCCCGAGTGTGAAAGCCCAAGTGCTTTCACACTGGGGCGGTGTGCTTGCAGGACGTTAGAAAAAGTCCTGCAAGAAGCATCTTTGGGCCGCCCCTGCCCATTGGAATGAATGAGCAGCGCCTTCGAAGCACCTGAAAAGTGCTTTGGAAGCGTCGCAACACGGGAGCTTTTAACCCCTTCTTGGGGGTTACTAGCACCCCGCTAGCAGCTGAAAAGCGCCGATTAAACAGTAGTAAAACAAATCCGAAATAACAAAAAAAAAATTCTGACAAAATTCTAATTCAAATCATTTTCAAATAGTTTTCGAATGCTTTTAGAATCGTTTTCAAATTCGAAAAGCTTTCAAATTCCAATAGTTTTCGAATTCAAAATGTTCTCGGATTTGAATAGTTTTCCAATTTCCAAAGAGAACAAAATAGAATAGAAAACAAAGGAATAGAACAGAGAAAAAAATAGACTAGAAAAGAACATAACACAAAATAAATAATAGAATACAACAGCTCTGTTCCACTCCACCACATTATATTCTTTCATTTTCTGTTATATTCTCCTCTATTGTATTCTATCTTTTTCCATTATATTCCTTCACTTTCCAGTCTTCTCCTTGGAAATTGGAAAATGATTTGAAAACTATTTGAATTTGAAAACGATTTGAATTCGAAAACTTTTTGAATTCGAAAACTATTCGAAATGGATTTGAAAACTTTTCTAATCGATTTGAAAATGAATAAACAAACCAAATTCTTAAAATGAATTAAAGGAATGAAACAAATCTAACTAAACAAACTTATGTGAATAACAATTTGAAACTAAACTAAACTAATTTTTTCGCTCTGCACATGTCTAAGCAGTACTTGGTACCGCCACCTCTGGCACCAGCCCAGTGCTCCCTGCTGTCACTTGTTGTAAACAGGGAAGCTGGCTTCCTGTGCCAGCTTCTTTGTTTACAAGTGACATCATGCCTCAAGTGTCAGCATGTCCTTGTTACAGGAAGAGCGGCTGCCAGAAGGCTGGGCGGTCATGCTTCAGAGTAAGGAGTGACCACATGGAGTTCTTCTCACTCATCAGCAAGACAGCCCAGTCTCCTGGCAGCCACTTCTCATTTACTGATGACTGGGTAAATAGCTGGAGGCATAGGTGTGCACAGCCTATTGCATTAGGGTGTGCACCTCAAAGCTCAAGCACATATGTGAGTGCATGTGGATAAATACTGATGGTGTCAGTAGGGCAGTGGATGGTGTCAGTAGTTTTTATTATTTTATTTTTTATTATTTTTGCAATTTTATTTTTTATTTTATTTTTTTTTTACACTTTTTTTGGAGTCCCATTAGGGGGCTTTGGTGAAATACCAGGCGTTTAAACAGGGGAAATCTGCGCCACACAGGGTGAGCTCAGGCACACCCTGTGCACACACCTATGGCTGGAGGTATGTGGAAGAGCCCTATATTGGAGGGGGGATCTGTATGGGGAGTGAGATTTGTAGTGGAGGGGTCGATGTTGAGAGAAGAGCTCTATACTGGGGGTGTGGGTAGGAGAGCTTTGTAGTGTAATTTCTTCCAATGACACCACCGGTGCAGGGAAATTTCTTTCTTTCAATGGCACCACTGACAAGGGGGCATTTTTGTTTTCTTTCAGAAACAGCGGTGATTTAGGTCACTGATAAAAAATAAATGTCCCTGCATATAGGTGGTGTCATTGGAAGCCCTGACTCATGGACATTTTTTCTTTTCAGTGACACCACCAGCTCAGGGACATATTTTCATTTAAGTGACACTGCATGCAGAGACCTTTTTTTTCATTTTAGTGACACCACCAACCCATGGACATTTTTTCCTTTGCTACTGTTAGCATTTGTGCACTGATTTTAAACTTCTCACTGGTACTATTACAATGCATGCCATAAGGATTTTGGTGCCCTGTCTCCTTCTCCACTCAATGGGGAGCATGGGGGTGTCTGATAGGCGTAATCTCCCATCTTCACCTTAGACACTGATTGACTTTGTCCCGGCAATGTTTGCCCCATTTGCATTTGCAAATTTGCATGCAGTTTCAATAAATGAACATCCATATCAATGTTTTATAAATGCAACCACTTGAACTTCAAACTTTCTGCATGAATTACTTAATACTTAAAGTTAAGTAGTTTTTCAGGTTGATGCATTAATTGATGGCGAACATAGTGCAACATCTTACTACTGATTTATATATATATATAATGGTAATTGGCAAATGAATAGATGACATGTTTGTGCTGAGCCTAATAAAGTGTATATTGACACTTCACATATACAGACATGCAAAAGCTGACTTCCCCATTGTCACTGATAAAAGCATGCTGCGGGAAATGCTGACTAACAGAAGCTTAGGAAGCCTATAAAAAGAAACTAGTTATGACAAGGGTTTTTTTTCTTCTTTTAGCCTACAGCAAGCAAATGAGGATCTGTCTGCCTAGTGCCGTGAATCATATTGAATCAGTGATTTTTTTTCAGTGCAGAGGAGGAACCAAAGGCTTTTCCCTTACATCATATTTGCACCTGTCATCTGTTCTGTGAAATAGTGCTACTAATGCTGGCCATACATTATATCATTTTCTTGTATAATTTTCCTTCGGATTTACCAAAGCCATATAATATAAGGTCAAACCTGCAGTCAGGCAGGCCCTTGCACTACATAGCTGAAGGTAAATCTAAAGGAAATTGAATAAGAAAATTGTATAGTGTATGGCCAGATTAAGAGTAAAATAAATGTCAGATAATTGTGTCTTAACTGTTCTTTTTTTTTTTAAGATATTTTATTAATTATTTTTAACTTTTCTAGTAATGATCTTCAAAAAGCAATAACCGGTAAAGGCAGTAACATTAAACAAAAGTTCAGTTAAACTAAAGCTCAACTTTAGCAAAACCTTTCTTTCTTATTTTTGTACAGAGGGGAAATGTTAGAACCTTTGGCAGGTTTTATTGTTATTTGTGCTTTGTTCAGGAGATTTCCCCTAGCTCACTGTCCAGGTTGTCACCAGAACAGGTGGTGATTGGATATCCTTCTGATGGTGACAAAGACAACAAAACACCTATCATAAGTAGAGTTAAACTGACCGTACAATGATTTTATGGGTTCATACAAACAAGGTGGATGGAGGAATCCTGCCCATCGGGATATTGTACACATAGGTCAATGGCTGCAGGTCAATGGCTGCAGCTTATTGGCTGCAGCTACTGATCAAGGAAGATCTTCCAACATGTCCCTTTGACTTTTGTTGAACATGGACAGCCACAGACTGACCTGGGTATGGCCAGCTAGGAGCTGTTAGAATATCTGTCAGATTTTTAGTGCTCTCTTTGTTTGTATTTCGGGGACACGTGCACTTTCTCAATTCTTGTCTAGGTGTCAATGGAACTGTAAGTGAAGCTACACATGGCATTAAAAACTTGTACTGAAACCTGAAAAACATTTTGGCTGGAGTGGGGCTTTAACTTTTATCTTTGCAACTGGGTCTGCATATAGCATTGCAAATGTCGCTGACCTAAAGGGTAATTCTAACTTTAGGAACTTTTCTGTCTAAGTCAATATTCTAAGCCAGGCAAGATAGTCAGTTTTGTAATTGGTATTTATGACTTGTTTGTATAAGGTATAAAACTTTCATTACAAACCAATCAAGAAAATTCCCATTTTTGCCATATAGGTATTTTATAACAACAATGTAATGTTACATCTACACAACATTCCATAGATAACTGTGGACAGTTTTGGATGAACTCCTATGTGTCTTAAAACAAAATGTAATAATTTCCAGTAAGGCATATTGGCTCATTTACAAACTGGCACAGATGTACCCAATTAAATATGTTAATTGACTATTTACCAAGATTATTATGTTGCTGCATGACCTTGGAATATCAAATGTGCCACAAAAGTAGAGTAACACTTTAAAGGAAACTTGCAATGCAGCCAAGCATGCAGAAAGCTTTTTTTTCTGTAAATATGCAGGACATTTCAGGGGCCATTCAATCAACATGACAGGCATTTATCATTTTAAGGGGGAATGGACAACAATGGTAGCCTATAAAACGTAACCTATATAACATAGAAAACCCTTTCAATGGGCCATTGCCCAATTCTTAGAATTGTACTAGTTTTATAATAAGCAAACAAAAACAAGTGATCCATATCCAAAAAACACATGTCTACTCACCCGATGATAATGATTTGAAAAAAAGCAAAAGGAAAACATTGCAGCTGTAAGCAGTAAGAATAATGTAGACCATATGAACCAGGTTCGGAAAGAAGTCCTCCTGGGGACATTTCGTGGTCCAGCAATTTCAACATTCAGCCTTTCCATTTCTGTGCATCTGTTAGATGTCATTGGGAATGTGAGGTTGAAAGTTTAGAATTGCCAATTTTATACTGTAAGTAAAGACAGGGTGGAGTTACACAAGTGGGAATCCCTTTCCCTTCCCTTTTCAGCATGGTCATACTTTGGCAGATAAGACCGTGTTATGGTTCTCTGTGAAACTCAGAATGTCTGGCAAGCGGCCAATGTTTACTCGAGGCAGATGACGAAAGGCTCCTGGGTTACGCAATCCTGAACGTGCAACAGTTTACAGAGCAAGCCAGAAATAAGTTTCAGAATTTTTTCCTTATTTTTTTTTAAAGCTACACTACAAATATAAAAATGCAGTTCATACAGTTCTGTATTGTTTAAGAAATAATTAAATGTGCTTTTGCCTACAATTAGCATAAATACCTAAATGTATATTTATATGAGCCTTTTTGTCATCCCTTGCACAGAAGAACTAAAGCTAACCATACAAGCAAAGATTAAAGAGGTATTAAACCCCAAAACTTTTTTTTTAATTCCAGATTTTTAGTTCTTAGGATGTGGTGGCTGCATTAATTAGCTTTCTTGTTTTGTCTTTTTTCTATATTTTAAAGTGGTTGTAATGGTTGATTTATTTATTGTTAAAATAATATAGATGTTAAACTTGCCTGCTCTGTTCAACGGCTTTGTACAGAGAGGTCCCGAACTTCTTCTGGTGTTCTCCATCAGCACTAGCAGCTCCTCCTCCCTTCCAAGTGCCCCCATAGCAAGCCACTTGCTAAGGGGGTACTTGTGCAGGCTTGATCCCAAGCAGGGCTGTGTGCACCTATTGACACACACAGCATGACTCAGCCCTGCCCTCTTGTCACAGAATTTGATTGACAGCAGAAGGAGGCCTCCCATGCTGCCTCTGTATCCCATGAGGAGAAAGAGAGCAGTGCTGCTGCTCACAGGCACAGCTCTGGATTGAGATCAGGCTTAGGTGAATAATCGGGGGGGGGGGGGGGGGCTGATAA
>BLSH010056541.1:480398-490455 GCA_018402905.1 Glandirana rugosa | reverse complement strand
GGGGGGCTGATCATAGAAGGTTTTTTTTTTACCTTAATGCAGAGAATGTATTAAGATAAAAAACCTTTAGCCGTTACAACCACTTTAACCTGATGATCTGGCCACGAGTCTGTTATTTTTCAACTTCCAAGCTGTCCAGCAAAAGTGGCAGTTAATGGGTTGAGATAAACCATTTAACACTGACAGGGGTGTTAGTTGTAGTTTTGGATTTAATTCATTAAAGTAGAGTTTTGGCTGAAACATTACTTTTAAAAAAAAAAACACCCCTAGAATACTCATGCCTCATGCAAAGTAACAAAGGTATGCTGTAAACTATGCCCAGTTTTCTATTTGTGCAGCATCTTCAGTGTGGGCATCTGAAGCCGCAGTGTCCTTCTTCCTGGATTCTGTGTATGCTGACTACCCAGCATGCACCTGCCGATCTCACGCATGTGCGGTGCAATCTTGGTCAGCTTGACATGGCATTACTCCAGGAACATGTAACATTGACTTCTATGAAAAATCTTAGTCAGCAGTGCCATGTCAAGCTGACCAAGATGTTCCATAGATGCCAATATTAAATGTTACCGGGGTCATACCAAGTCAAGCTGACCAAGATTTCCCAGGAGCCAAATGTAAAATGGGAAATGCTGTACGGCGCCGTGGCCCCTAAAGGAGGAAGTGAAATTAGATATAGGCATAAATCAGGTAAGTGAACGGAAAAAAATAAATTAATTGCCAGTTCATTTTAAGGACACACATTAGTGCTGCATGGTGAGGAGTGAAAAATGTGGGGGGAACTGTGCTTTAATCAAGCTTATCTAAACTAATACATCTAATATTGCCCTTTCCTCAAACTGATAATGCTGCTGTCCAAAGGTGTTTCCATTGCTCCTCCAGAGTGGAGACACCCTTATGCTGGCCATACACTATAAGAAAAATCGAACGAATGATAAATTGAAAGGTTAATGTGTTTCCCATTCAAACTTTTTGCACTAGGTATATGTGAAAAAACAAAAAATGGATCAATTTATGTCCATTGAACGATTTATCGGTTATTACATGATGGCACTATTGTTTGCTCTCATAGCCAAGTGTTAGTTTTTCAAAAATGGGTTTGAACGATTTTTCGCATAGTGTATATCCAGCATGAAACAGTAAATGTACTACTGGTCCATATTACCAGGTGAAAATAAAGGGTTTTCCCTAAAAAAAGAAAACTAATGCAGCCACAACATTTAAGGTTTATTGAGCTGCAATATCTATTGCTTGTTTTTTGGGTTTATTTGGTTTGTAAATCTAATAGATTGCTTCATCCAAAGTAAAAAGCATGGATGAAGGAATCTCCCTTACCAGCTATTGTACAACGTATTCAGCAGCCATTGGGACCTGTGGGTTGCTGGATACCCACAAGTGACAGCATCTGATTGGATGCAGTCTCTGTTCAGTCCTTGTTGACCTCTGTTGACAATTTTCTGCTGACTCCTTCAACACATGTAGATTGAGAAATTGTCTGGAAGAGATATACGAGTCATATAAATAAGTAGAAGTATTTTGGCATATCGGCATACATCTGTGTATTAGTCATTATGGCTTTCTAATCATTGGCAGATATAGTAGGTTTGCACAGTAGTGTTCAGATTTATTTTATGAGTGCAAAGAAAGCAGTGGCTTACAGCAACCAGATCTCATCTAACCTCAGTTGTTTAAATTATTTTATTGAATTTGCAATACGGCTGACAAATTGTAACTCAGACCTACCAACCCAGACTGGCCTTATACATAAAGCAGACTGTTGTCATTTTTTTATAGAAGAATACCACGTATGGACATTTTTACATAGTTACATTGGTCCAGCTTGAACCAATATAGCTGTGCATATACCATGCCTATATTACAAAACAAATACCCTCTGGGATTGGGACTATATAGACACTTTCAAAGGCAGTTAAGTTAATTAAAAGGTAACATTTATTAATACAAAAGTTGGAACACATATATGAAATTACACATATGCAGCCATAGAAGTACAGTTATAACAATGTTGTTACAAAAAAGTGTGTACAGGTGGTATAATAATGCCACCTAACGTGTTTCGAGGACTCTTTTTCAGAGGTGTCAGAAAGATGGCACAGATAGCTGTCAGTGAAACACAACAAAAATTGTATCATGTATATATGCCGTTGTCTGTTGAAATCAAAAAGGGAAGGAGTATGCCAATGCCTCCACTGTGGAAGTTGCCCACCATCAGACAATGTGACCCAGCTCCAGATGCTGGGCTGCAGAGATCTCACTGGAGCTGCAAGGGACTGGAGATCTGGGCCTCTTGTTTAAAGTACTGAAAAAAGGCCAACCTGTTGGGGAGGCTAGATATTTTAAATAGCAGGTAAAGTTGAGACAGTCAACAACCATCAGCTAATGTGGGCCCCCTCAGATGAAGGAGATAGTTGCATATATAGGTGGTATGCTTCAAAGATGGTAATCTGTGGGGCTTGATTGGCAGGCAGCTCACATACATGGCGTCTGGGGATCACCAGTGGTGATTACACTAGAAGCTTCTAAAAGCTAGAAGCTAGGCATCATTCATTACTCAGTGATCTCCAGTAACGTCAAGGTCCTAGGCCAAATGACTGGCTTGCTGCATTGTGAACACAGGAAGTTGACCACGGTGTATGGGCACCATTCGAAGAATACTTTGCATTCCTTTTTCAATTATTGCAAAGCATTCCCTGATTGGACAAGATTCAGAGCATGATGTCACTGCTCCATTTTTCCACCTCGTCCAATCAGAGAATGTTTTGCATTCATTAAGAAAATGCAAAGCGGTTTCTGAATAGAGAAAGTGACTGGCCTCTTGTGTTCAAAATGCAGCCGGGCAGCCTCTTGGCACAAGACCTGGCAGTTAGTGGAGATCACTATAGTAGCATTGTCTAGTTTCTAGAAACGTCTAAAGAGATCCCACAGGTATGATATATATACAGTACAGTACAAAGTTACTTTGATCCAAGCTAGAACCATATATCCATACCTGGCAGTCTTATCAAAATGAGGTAAGGCTCCCAATCCTCACATCTCAGGACTTAGAGAATATGTTCAATACATCAACAAGTTTTGCGGTGAACTATTGGCTCAGCATAGGGGTAGAGAGTAGAAGAAAAAAACATTACCAAAAGTAGGTGATAGGCGAAATATTGTCATTCCAAGGTTGGTCACGCAGACCTACACAACACAAGTAAGCACAAGCTCATCTCCACAATCAGACAGTATATGAACTCAAGGGGGCACTGTCATCATTTTAATGCAATCAGTTCAAAGCTGGTCAGTGATATGGGGTTATTATATTTTGAATTTTTAAAGTGCATATATGCCCAGGCCATGGACATTTAAATAGTTATATGTCTCCAATTGTGGTCGGGATACATGTCCTGGTGGAGACCTATAGAACTTTTCTTATATATGCCTTTGTATTAGTTTATTTTGGGTATCTGTGCATTGAAAATGTGATATTGTCTTTTGTATATTCCATTTTTCTGATAAAGTTTTTGTGGAGTTGTTAAAATTGCTTAACAAGCAGTAAACAAGCCTAAGGGCACATTCACACCGCAATTTCTGCATTTCTCTTGCATTAAAGTAATACTAAACACACAGGGGGTTATTAACTAAACCTGGAGAGTGCAAAATCCGGTGCAGCTCTGCCTATAAACCAATCAGCTTCCAGGTTTTATTGTCAAAGCTTCATTGAAGAAGCTGAAGTTAGAAGCTGATTGGCTCCCATGCACAGCTGCCCCAGATTCTGAGTGCTCCAGTTTTAGTAAATCTCCCCCATAATGTTTAGTTTACGTTGTCCCTTCTATTTCTGTATATGGATGATGACACTGTAATTATTTTATTAAAAAAAAACATCTAAGTACCCTTTTCCTAATCGATATACAGGTGTCACATGACCCAGATCTTTCCCAGCCTGACTGCAGGGAAAAATAAGCAGGAAGAGCGTCTATCAAATCTTTATAATTTTTTGGCAATAACATGGTGTGGGTAGATTTCTGCCTGTCACAGGCTGTGTCATGCCCCCCCCCCCCCCAACCTGTGTCTTAAGCTGGCCATATATTATACATTTTTCTGGCACAATTTTCCTTTAAATTTACCAAAACCATATAATAGGAGGTAAAACCTATACACTTGCAATTTGCACGCAATCAGGGAGGCCCTTGCACTACATAGTTGAAGGTAAATCTAAAGGAAATTGAATAAGACAATTGTATAATGTATGGCCAGCCTTAGAATAAGAGGGAGGTGAAGCCACCATTAACCATTTGCCAACCACACTATAGCCGAATGACTGCTACAGCGTGTCTGGCCAGTTCTGGGAGGGCATCATAGAATGTTCTACCATGATCGCGCCTGCTGTGGCATGGGGGTGGCGCGCTCTGTGATTCTGTATCCTCTGGACACAGCGGATAACAGATTGAGGTAGAGAATCAATCAGCAGCTCTTTTCAATATGATCAGCTGTATCCAATCACAGCTAATCACGATGTAAACATGACCTGGTTTGCGGCATTTCTTTCCTCATGCTGAGAGCGTGAGGAGAGGAGAGCCGAAAAATGGCTTGTGCTAAAAGGGAAATCTAAACTGATTATCACTGTCCTAATTATTAGTGAAGTCCCAACCGTGCCCGCCAGTGCTTCCAATCAGTGCTGACAATCAGTGGCCATCAGTGCCTTCTCATCAGTGTCACTTATTAGTGCCATCTGTCAGTGCCACAAATCAGTGCAGCCTCATCAGTGCCCATCAGTGCAGCTTATCAGTGCCCATTAGTACAGCCTATCGGTGCCAATCAGTGCACATCAGTGAAGGAGAAAAATTACTTGTTTGCAAAATTTTATAACAAACAACTATAAAAACGTTGTTTTTTTACAAAATTCTTGTTTTTTTTCATTTATTTAGCAAAAAATAAAAAACCCAGTGGTGATTAAATACCATCAATAGAAAGCTCTATTTGTGTGAAAATAATGTCATATGGGTACAGTGTTGCATGATCATGCAATTGTCCTGCAAAGTGTGACAGTGCTGAAAGCAGAAAATTGGCTTGGGCAGGAAGAGAATGAAAGTGCTCAGTAAGCTAGTGGTTAATCTACATGTAATATCCCACCACCATTGTGTTTAGCAGGTTAGTGGGCATGGAGGAGGAGGGATGAAATGGACTGTCGTTTACCACTGTGTATAGCTAACATGTGTAACTCTATAGTCACATGGGCTGCTCAGATGTAATAGGGAGGAAATGTTCAGCATAGAAACTCACTGAAAACTGAGCATGTGCTGCGAAATACCTAGCTGAATTGGGGACATGAACAGAAGGGGGAGATAGAGAGCAGCAGGATCATCCAGGTTTTTTTGCAGAATACAAAAAAGTAATCTCAGAATGAGTATGAACAGGATATAATACACCATTTATTGATAGTTTTTTTATGATGTGGGTTTAGTGACACTTTAATGTAAGCAAGTCCTTGAGGCGTTGCATTTATGCGTGGTTACTGCACTTTGAACTGCCTAACTCTGTAAGTAAAACAAATGTCAATTTCATTCACTACATTTATAATGTATGAGGTTTTTCTATGCGTTTGCTGTATGGTCTTGAGAAATGGAAAATGGTAGGCTGTGTTTGGAAAATGTTCAACTTTCCTGTTTTACAAGAAATTGTGTAATATCACTTCAAGCATTTGCTAGAAGGGCAAACGTTTAAATACTTGGCATCTGAATGGGGAGACAGGCACCCACCAGCACACCAATCAAATGTGTATAACATATTTTATTGTTAAGACAGTGTCAAAATACCCAGAATATCATTGGTGCTAATAGCATTCTTGGTTTTGTGTAATGCTGTCTTCTTCATAAAACATGCAATACACATTCAACTGGAATGCTGTTGCCTTACTGTTTCCTCATGTGGTTTTGGCACAGCACCATTCAGTGCAGTCACTGCGAGCACCCGCTGTTATATTGGTTGAGTCCTGATATGAGTGCAGTTCCAAAATCGGACTTCACTGGGATCTGAATGGCTGTAGAATTCTGAAGGTGGAAGGAGGGATTCTTGTTGCAGATGTGTGTTGCTACATGCTACTATAAGCCAATTGATGCTGAGTCAGTTTTTCCCAATGAGTATGAAACATATGAGTTTCTGTTGTTGAAATCTGTCCTCCAATGAAAAAAAAAACTGTACTTTTGTAAAGCTGACCAAAGTCATTAGGTGACCATTGGTGTCATTGGGCCATTTTGTTGGTGCTATTGGGAAGAATTGTGCCCCATCATTGTTGTCCTTAGGCTCCATTGTTGGTGTCATTGGAAGAAATTGTGCTCCATCATTTCTGTCATTGGGCCCCACTGTTGGTGTCATATGGAGGAATTATGCCCTTTATTGTTGTCAGTGAACAAAATAGCACCCCAAGGGCCAGATAAAAGCAAGCAAAGGGCTGCATCTGGCCCCCCGGGCCGTAGTTTGGAGACCCCTGCTAGAAAGTGTCACTTGAGTGGCAACTCTAAGGGGTTGATTTACTAAAGCTGGAGAGTGCAAAAACTGGTGCAGCTTTGCATGCTAGCCAATCAGCTTCTAACCTCAGCTTGTTCAAGCAAGCTTTGAACCTTGAAGCTGATTGGTTTCTGTGTGGAAATGCACCAAATTTTGCACTCAAGCTTTAGTAAATCAACCCCTAAGTCTTTTAGGGAAACTGAAATTAATTTGTCATCCATATATATAAAAGTTGATAGCAGCGTAAATTATATTATAGTACAATGATTAGTGCAACCTTTTTCAACGGGGTGCCTTCAAGTTTCTTCAGGGGTGCCTTGGCAAGATACCTAAAAAATGCCCAAAAATTGCATACAATCCAGGGGGTGGATCAAGTTTTCTTTGTAGTTACACAAAGCCACAGGTTTTCATTGTGCACCATTTTGACTTTCTAGTGATTGGCGTCCTAACAACCAATGACATCATCACTTGATCAGTTGTAAAACTATTCAAATAATTAGAATGGGGTGCCTTGAGACATAATTTTAAAGGGGGATTTAACTGAAAAAAGGTTAAACACTGCATTAGTGGCATTAAAAATAAACACACAAAAAAACAACAAAAAACAAAATTGGGTGACTGATATTTTTATGATATCCAGCTGCACCTAAAGCAGACGTCTTGTTTGACTCAGGCCTGACCTTGATTTCATCTCTCATATTGTTTGCTGTATTTCTCAAGTTCAGTTGTTCAGGTTCACGACTGGTCAAAGTAACAAGTATTGCAAAGTCTAAAATACCACAAAAAAAGGCTCAACAGGATGACTACATATGCATTTCCTTCTCAGCTGCTTCTGTGCACCCTGGATGCCTTCAAACTGAACTCTGAGCTTTGAAATGAGATCATAGTAAAAATTCTGTCATGGCCCTCCTAGCATTCAATAATGTAATGATTGCACTTTTCTTCTTGCCAAAGCTCCTAAATTCAACTCAATAAAAGCTTGTGTCCATGTACACATAGCTTTTAGGATAGTTTAGGAGCGATTTTACAGTGTTTTGCGTTTTTCCGCTGATCCAAACAAATGTTCTAATAGAAGAGCTGCTCAACACTTTTGGTAAACTTGCTGAACCCAAATAGATGTATTAAATGAATAAATTGTGGAGCGCTAAAAGATGCATACATAATACAAAGAACAAAACGCAAAAGATAGCAAGTCCTTTGAATTAAGCGTTCTGCCTTTAGGCTGCATTCACACAGGGGCGACCCGACTTTGACGCGACTTTGCTAGGCAATTTCAGCGCGACTTTCAGCGCGACTTCCAGCGCGACTTCCAGGGACTTGAGGCGACTTTACAACACGACTTTTTCCAGGCGACTTTGCCTTGACCAATCAGAAAAGGGAGGGAGGGGGTTGCCTAAAAATAAATTCTATTCTTTTCACTACAAAGTCGCTTTTATTTAGATGGGGGATCCGACTTGGAGGCGACTTCTATTCAATTCTATGGGCACAAGTCGGATAGAAGTCGCCTAGAAGTAGTACAGGAACTTTTTCTGAAGTCGTTCCGACTTCAGTAGTGTACATTAAGACGGCTCCCATTCATTTCAATGGGATTTCAGATGTCAAGCGACCTGGGGCGACTTGAGGCTACCCAAGTCGGAGCGACAGTCGCCCCTGTGTGAATGGTGCCTAAAACTTCTCTTATCATTTAATTAAGCATAAAAAAGTCCATTCTTAATTCGTTCCAGGTGTAGAAAGAGAGCACCGTGAAAGCAAGGTGAAGCTATAATCTCTGCAATAGGTGACATCAAAAGTGGCCCACCACCAGTCACTCCAGCCTCTCACCTTACAAATTCGACCTCCCAGAGGTCACATCACTTAAAAGTCACCACCGTTCCTGGTTGTGTAATATCCCTAAAGGTCAGCTTATAAGATTGAGGCGTAATTGTGCCCTTCCTTCTGACTATAAAACACAATCTGAAACCTTAATTAAACCTTTCGAACAAAAAGGTTACTCAAAAGGAGAACTTGCGAGGGATGTGGAAAAAGTGGAGGCAATGGATAGGCAAACCTTAATAGCTGACAAGATAAAAAGATCCCAGACGGAATAGTTCCAATTTAAGATGGTCCTGGATTATAATGTCCAGCATCATAGGTTCGAAAAAATGATTCGTAAGCATTGGGCCATTTTGAAGGCTGACCATGTATTGGGACCAGAAGCCTAAGTTCTAGTGGATTTTTCTTAAAGTCTATGTTACCTCAACATTTCATATTTTTTTATGTGTGTTTGTTGTATTATTTACTTATATGAAAAAATATCCTGTTCTCTTTGTATTGCATCCATTGTGTGAACATACTTGGTGATCCTGCCAGCCCCCCTGCTTTCCTATTTGAAAATGATAATGCTACTCATGAAACACATACATCCTATGTGGTTGGAGCACAGTCTGCCTGTACTCCAGTGTTCAGACTTGTGCTGACACACACTCTGCACAGTCTATCGTTGAAGATGTCCCCAGAAATCAGAAATTTTTGGGCCCCTTACACAGCTTTAGGCCTGTCCCCGCTCCCGGGCCTGACCACCAATACTCCCTAGGGCTCGCCCACTGGATCCACCCACTGGCCATTCCACCAAGTCCTTCAGTGCACCCACTTTTATTCTAACACTGGTATTAAAGGCTTAATTTTTTAAAAAGTAAAAATAACAAACATGTCATACTTACCTGCTCTGTCTAATGGTTTTGCACATAGCAGCCCCGATCATGATCTTATTTGGCCCCTCCTTCCTGCCAAGTGCCCCCACAGCAAGCAGCTTGCTATAGGGACACCTGAGCAGATGCGCTCCCAAGCCGCTGATATGCGTGTCTATTCGCACACAGATCCGCGGCTCAACAATGATCCCTCTCTCTTCTTATTGTTTCATTGACTGTGATTGACAGATGACATGATGATTGATCAGCCAATGAGGAGGGAGAGTGCTTGGAGAGCCGATCTTGATGGCTCACGATGGGTTTCAGGTAAGTTTAACAACTAGTCTCCAGATCAGTCCACAGTGAACACTGAGCAGCCCTGCAGGCAGCCCCCTCACACCTCTACGCACTCAGCCCCCCCATAACCGGATTGCACTCAATCCCACCTCACACCTCTATGCACTCAGCCCCTCCTCTTACATCTGTACGCACTTATATCCCCCCTCACACCTGTACATACTCAGCACCCCCTCACACCTTTACACTCTCAGCCCCTGCTCACACCTGTACGCACTCAGCCCTCCACACCTGTATGCACTCAGCCCCCCATGCACCTGTACGCACTCAGCCCATATCTGTACGCACTCAGCGCCCCACACACCTGTACACACTCAGACCCCCCCACGCACCAATGCACACTCAGCCCCCTCACATCTGTCCATGATCAGCCCTCGACTCAAGCATGTCCACACCTCCTCCCGACTCACACGTGTCGACACCCCCCGACTCAAGTATGTCCACACATCCTCCCGACTAGTACCTGTCTACACTCCCCCGACTCACACGTAACCACGCACCCCCCCAGACTCACACATGTCCACACACCC
>BLSH010056541.1:464757-475139 GCA_018402905.1 Glandirana rugosa | reverse complement strand
AGCCCCGCCCTCACACAGTTAGAACACATACATGGAACACATTTAACCCCTTCAGTGGCCCCTTAGTGTTAACCCTTTCCCTGCCAATGACATTCATATCAGTATCTATTTTTAGATCTGATTGCTGTATAAATGTCATTGGTCCCAAAAAAGTGTCAAAAACGTTAGACATGTCCGCCGCAATATCGCAGTCTCAATAAAAATCGCAGATCGACACCATAAACCTATGTCCATAGTTTGTAGGCGCTATAACTTTTGCGCAACTCAATCAAAATATGCTTATTGCGATTTTTTTTTTACCAAAAATATGTATAAGAATATATATCGGTCTAAACTGATGAATAAATTTGTTTTTTTATTTTTTATTTTTGGATATTTATTATAGCAAAAAGTAAAAAATATTGTTCTTTTTTCAAAATCGTCGCTGTTTGTTTGTTTATAGTGCAAAAAATAAAAAACGCAGAGGTGATTAAGTACCACCAAAAGAAAGCTCTATTTGTGGGAAAAAAGGACGCCAGTTTTGTTTGGGTACAACGTCGCACGACTGCGCAATTGTCATTCAAAGAGTGACAGTACTGAAAACTGAAAATTGGTCTCTGCAGGAGGGGGTTTAAGTGCCCAGTAAGCAAGTGGTTAAGGTTCAACTTCTCTATCATAAGAGACAAGACTAAGCCCGACTGCATAAAGTTCTTGTACTGTAAAACAAAAAAATATACACAGGGGGCACGTAGCCTAGTGAATTATCCTCCATAAAATGTAATGATTAAAAACAGTAAGTAACATACTCGTTAGCCATTGCCATCTGGAGACAGCTACCGTGGTTGGGGAATGTACATGGAACAGACATTGATGATGATGGTCTTTTGATATGCCTGTATTCAAGCCTATGTTTGTGAGTATGTTACTTACTGTTTTTAATCATTAAATTTTATGGAGGATAATGCACTTGGCCACACACCCCCTGTGCATATTTTTTTGTTTTAGCATTTCGGACCCCCCCAGTCTGTGGGAAGCAGCGAGGCAGTCATTACCCCCCTAAAGACAGCACAATGAATAGACTACTCCCCACCCAGGCCTTTAGTACAGCGCAGGAGAATTTATACTTTTTTGCTGCTTTGGATGAACATCTTGCACTGTAAACCAATTCTCACCAGCTGTAATACTTTTTTCTCTGGTTACCACTGTATGATTACTGTTCAAGCCATTTGTATGTTCTACTTTCTTGTTCTAAATAAAAAATTATTATGGGGAAAAAAAGAGAAGGTGGTGAAAAGATAGACAGTTTCCAGGAAAACATAAGAATGTTCTCATTTATTTAGATATAGAAATGTATGCAAACAGCGCAACAGTTGTGGCTATGGAAGTCAGACTGCTTAAAGGGGAACCTAATTGTATCTGAGCACCCCAAACTAAAAGTTCTAATTAATTTGTTTTTAGGTTGAATAGAGGTTTATTGAGGTTTAACAGAAGTACAGTAAAAAGCGTAAGGTTCAAAAGCATCAGATGACAACTCCAGCTTATCACGCATATTCAGTCGAACCCGTAATCAAATTGAGACATGTGAATAACATACACAAAAGGCAAAGAACAACATAATAGATATGGGCCAAAAGGCCCGCAGCATGCCACTTGTGGGAGAAAATGAACTATAAAAAACAATGTACCCATTATGGGTTTATCCAGAAGTTTGAAGGGTGCAATGGTTAACCAAGAGAGGGGGGAGAGCAGCAATAGAAAAAAGGAAGAAGAAAGAAGGAGGAAAGGGAGAGGAGAAAAGTGAAGAAAGATTGACTATTATATCGGTCCATCATATCTTGAGTAGTGTTGAGCGAACCCGGACTGTAACGTTTGGGTCCGTACCAAACTTTCGGGTGTCCGGGACCCGGACCCGAACACGGACGTTTCAAAAAACATTTGGGTTTGGGTTCTGGGTTCTGGTAGTTGATCACGCATGTTGAATAGTTGCAGGGCAGCCAATCAACAAGTGTTTCACTGGTTTGCCCTTAGAAGCCATCACAGCCATGCCTACTAATGGCATGGCTGTGATTGGCCAGTTCGTCATGTGACCCAGCCTCTATATGAAGCTGGAGTCACAGTGCTGCATGTCATATGCTCTTGGGTTAGTGTAGGGAGAGGATGCTGCCGGCGGTTTTGTGAGGGACAGATTGCAGACATTTTAACATCTGATCCTGCATCCTGAGATTACTACTACTGTTGCTCTGAGGGACAGATTGCAAAAATTTGAGATTTCACATACTGCTGCTTTGAGTGACAGATTGCAGATCAAACTCTGCCTAACACAAGGATCGCTACGATCGTACACAACGATCAGATTGTGGGAGTAACTTGAGACTCACATACTGCTGCTTTGAGCGATCTGACTGGCTAGGTAGAGGCTTCTGCTTAGAGGGACAGATTATTGTTCAAAAATCATCTCCTAGTTCTAAAGGGAGAGGTTCTAGCTGCAGCTGTAAGTGACACAAAAATCATCTCCTAGTTTATTTGATTTTCATTTATTTTCCCTATCCCCATTTTTTTGTAGGGCACTTGCCCTACTCTTTCCCCCATTTTACTTCCTTTTGCAGCCCTCTAGCACTTGCCAGGACTTTGTTACAGCCATTTTTGTGCTTAAAAGTTCGGGTCCCCATTGGCTTCAATGGGGTTCGGGGTCCGGGATAACGTTCGGGCAACGTTCGGTGCCAAACCCGGACTTTTTCCCAAAGTTCCTTCGGACCCGCAGAACCCGAACGTCCAGGTGTTCGCTCAACTCTAATCTTGAGACAACGCTTGTAGAACCTGAATTATGGGGAGTAAGTGCAAATAAAGGTAAATATAATGCAGGTGTGCAGCGCTCAACGGAGGTGTCCTGATTAGCTTGTGCTGCTGGTATTCCCATAAAGTCTGAATCCACTTGCACATGTGCTCAGCCTGGGTGTCCTCCCCACCGCATCCAAAATAGATATGAACGCAAAAGGCGGCACCCTGAACTACTGCAGTTGATTTATTAATGGTTGCAATGCAAAGGTATAAAAGCAGACACATTTCGGCAGACACAGCCGCCTTGGTCACAGCTTAAAAACATAATCAAAAATACAAATTTATATAGAAGGAAGATAGCACCAAAATGAAACGCCCCTCCGCCCCAATCATTAGGTCCAATCCAAATTCATTCAACACATCTGTGACAGGACATTGAAGGATTTGTAGATCCCTTTTTTTGATAAGAAAGGAAAAAATAGCACCCGAGCAGATAAAAATATGTGACAGCAAACATGACTACATATTAAATAATGACCATAAACCAAAACATAAAAGTTTAGGACGAATCAGTAAAGTCCAATTGTACTTATACAAAAATCCAAACGGGGCATCTGTGAAAAAAGCATATAATAGAACATGCATGTTAGCCAAGCATTTCCATCTGTAACTGTCCTTAATAACTCCATAATCTTTACGTCTTGGGGTTCACTGAGTCCCAACATGATCATATGTGAAATATAGAGAAGGTGTACATTTTATTGGATTCACATACTGCCCTCCTAATGTAAATGTTATGATGGACTAAACAATAATAGGCAAGGAAAAAAAAAATATATAAAACCAAAAACCAAAGATGCCCTCCGAAGAGCGATACACATTGGATCGCCATTCAGAGGGCACAAAAAAAAACAAAAAAACCCTGTTAATTTGAGAAAAAGATCCAAATCATATCTACTATCCATACCCATAGGAAACCTCGTCTGTAGATGATATATCCACCAGACTTCCCTTTTCAAAAGTCTCCGATGGGTATATCCTCCCCTGGGTGCCATGGTAACCCTTTCCAACCCACAAAACCTGAAACCTGCTGTATTGCCTTGATGGACATGTTAGCACCCTGCTCTGTGGTAATGTTCACTAATGCGCACTCGTAGTGGGCGAGTAGTACAACCCACATACTGTATATTACAACGAGGGCATACCACCAAATATACCACATAACGTGTGGCACAATTGATATAACTTCTAATGTTGAACTCTTTGCCAGTAGTACAGGACACCACAGACTTGTGAGTGTCCGTGTGCATATGGCAAAACCTACATGTGGGAAAACCACACATGTAAGACCCCTGGGTTTTCAGCCATGTACTTTTAGTTCCAGAGACTGAGAACAAACTGGGGGACAACATATTACCAAGTGTGGGAGACCGGCGACTCGAGAAAAGACACCCTTGTGACAGCACCTCAGCTAAACTTTCATCAACATGTAGAACTGGTAAAATACTACTTAATTATTTTGTTGATTTTGCAATATTCTCTTGATTATGAAGTGACAAAAGTAACCGGCTTACTGTCAGAAAAGGAAGTCTTCCCACATCCCCCCCCTCCTGTGCTCGTGACTACAGGCTTGATTATTAGGACTGTTGTCACCCTCCGTATCAGCACCTTTAGTATTGTCGCAACCACGGATAAGGAGAGCGTCCCTCTTCCTAGTTGAAGCAATCCTTCGGGCTCTTTCAATTAATGTAATATTGTATCCATGACCCAGCAGCCTGTCCGTAATCACTGTGCATTCCCTCTCATATAGCTCATCAGAGGAACAATTGCGTTTGGCTCTCACAAACTCTCCCACTGGCACTGACTTAATAGTATGGACAGGATGACAACTGCTAGCTAATAACAGAGAGTTTCCTGCACATTCTTTACAGAAAGTTTTTGTATGTATCATACCTGTTTCTGCATCACCTGTTAAAGTGAGATCAAGAAAATTTATGGTATTGGAAGTGAATTCAAGATTCAGCTCGTTGGAATTCGCTAATTCATGTAAGTAGACAATGTCCCCCTTGGTAAGGTCCCAGACAAGGATCAGGTCATCAATGTACCTGTCATATCCCTGAATGGCATCGCCACACGGGTTGGTAGGGGAGAAGAGAAACTCCTCCTCCCACCAACCCATATATAGATTTGCCAAAGAGGGGGAAAATCTAGCCCCCATAGATGCCCCCCTACATTGCAGGTAGAAGTTATTGTCAAACATAAAAAAATTATGTTCCAATAGAAAGGTAACACACATGACCAAATATTCCTGCAAATTAGAGTCATATGAGCTGTAAGATTTAAGGTGAAACTGTAATGCTCTGATAGCTAGATGATGGGGAATGCAGGAATAAAGGGATTTGACATCCATGGTAATCCAAAGAAAAGTCCCCTTCCATTTAATACCATGGAGCCTAGATAGAAGGGCAGATGTATCCTGAATATACCCCGGTAATCTACGTACTAGCGGCTGCAAATGTTGATCAACCCACTGTCCCAGTCTCTCCAATAATGAGCCAATGCCAGCAACTATTGGGCGACCTTGCACTGGACTAGTATTTTTATGAAATTTAGGAAGATGGTGAAAGACTGGGACAGTGGGATTCTCAACATGGAAGTACTCTGCAACTTTGTTGGAAATGGCCCCCTTTTGCACTCCATTATTTAGGAGACTAGTTAATTGCATATTGAAAATGGCAGTGGGATTGGAGGAAAGGGGACGATAAGTGGTGGTGTCTTCTATTTGTCTAAGAGCTTCTGCTCTATAATCATCCGCATTCAGCACCACCACTGATCCCCCCTCATCAGCTTCCCTAATCACTATATCACTACGGGTGCTCAAAACTTTAAGTGCACGACGCTCGTGTGGTGTGAGATTGTCATGTGATCCCCGGTGTTCACTATAATTCTTGTCACTGAGCTGCTGTAGCTCCATCTCTACCAATTTCTGAAAGGTCTCCACCGGACTACTTCTAGCTTGAATGGGATAGAAATATCTATCCCCTGGTAGACTGACATCAGAATGCAGACCATATGTGCCCTCGTTAGATTCAGCAAAAAGTCTGTCCAACATAGACTTCACTCTGAGGTCTTGAAATTTAAATACACACTGATCCTCAGCTGATGATTCAATACCCCCATTATCAGTTTCTCCCACAGGCACATCCTCCTTGCTAGTATTAAAGCATTTCCTAAGCAATATGTTGCGGATAAATCTGTTTAAATCCAAAAGAGGGCTGAAAACATCAAAATGACAGCTAGGTGAAAACGATAATCCTCTAGCAAGTAGAGACATTTCTGAGTCAGATAACACAATACTTGACAAATTCACCACATTATAACTCAAAGAAATGTCACCGTTAGACACAGAGGTACCTATTTCTGACGAGCCTGTCTGGGATAAGCCTGTCTTTTTCCCAGAGCGTCCGCCCCTTCTAGTCCTTGTTCTTTTTTCTTCTTTTTCCCCTTTTTGCCAATGTGTCCTGTTGAGTTTTTTGGCGTAACGGGAGTACTCTGATTTTTGTCAAACACGGACGATACCGATGCTCTAGGTGAATGTCCAGCCTCCGTTGAATCCGACAGTTCTGATTGTGAATCGGTCAGTTCAGTGTAAGTGTTCTCCTCTTAGAATTCCTGCGGCGTCTCAAAATTGATGGAGTACCTACTCTTTTCTTAAGATACACCATGTTTGTAGAATAGTCTTGGACATCTCGTAAATATTTATTTCTTTTAGTCTCCATAATATCTTTCTCCAATTTATCCAAAACCATGTTCATGTCATTATTCAGTGCAGCATACACATCCAGGGATTGAAATGGTGTAATCGACTCCTTAATATTTTTAATTTCCATGGAAAGTATTTGTATTATGAGCTATTCCTTAATAATTAATTCCATGAGAGACAATGAACATTTAGTGAGAATATTATTCCATTCTTCCTGGAAGGCATCAGAATAGTGGGTAGATGGAAACTTTTTAATTCGGAGGCCCCGTGGAATCATCTGATCTGTCACATATTGTTTGAGCCCGTGTAGATCCCACCACACTCTCATTTCCTTAGTCATCACCTTTTTCAAATCATCAAACAGTGTTATGCAGATGGATTCATTTGAGGGTGGTGACGGATCCCTGCTATATACCAGTGCGATCTTATGTTGGCGTTCCATGTCATCAAACAGCTCTGATGCTAGGCACCTTCATAAATAAAATAGTTTCTTCATAAATACCTTAAGCAATTGCAGATTATCTCCACTGAAATAAAGTTGACGGATAGTCCCCGCAGCAGATAAGTACCATTGGACTTTACTGATTCGTCCTAAACTTTTATGTTTTGGTTTATGGTCATTATTTAATATGTAGTCATGTTTGCTGTCACATATTTTTATCTGCTCGGGTGCTATTTTTTCCTTTCTTATGACAAAAAGGATCTACAAATCCTTCGATGTCCTGTCATTGGTCCATCACACAGATGTGTTGAATGAATTTGGATTGGACCTAATGATTGGGGCGGAGGGGCGTTTCATTTTGGTGCTATCTTCCTTCTATATAAATTTGTATTTTTGATTATGTTTTTAAGCTGTGACCAAGGCGGCTGTGTCCGCCGAAACGCGTCTGCTTTTATACCTTTGCATTGCAACCATTAATAAATCAACTGCAGTAGTTCGGAGTGCCGCCTTTTGCTTTCATGCAAATAAAGGTAAACATAGGAAGGAAGTCAAGGCAAGCCCATTCAGGGATGTCAAAAGGCTCAATAGTGCTCTATATAAAACTTAATAGAAGATGTCGCTAGCTTGTCTGCGGAGGGGCGAACTAAAAAGTAACCCCAGCACCAGGGGGCATCAGGGTGTCCATTACAGGAGCCGGCTTTTAAGTTTGTCGGAGGCAGATTAATGCATTCAGCTGTACCATAAAGTAGTGAACTTATCCCAGAAGTCCAGTTCCCGTGCCTGCATTTCCTTCATCAGCATGATGTCATTAATTGCATCCCACCACTGTGCTAAGGGAGGAATAGAATCAGACTTCCATTAATTTGCTTTAAGGGAGGAATCGAATCAGACTTCCATTAATATTACAAAAAAAAAACAAATGAATTCGTCCAAAAAAACAAATGGATATGATAATCAGCGCTAATAATATGTCACTCTAATATGCAGTAAAACAACGCATAAAAATGCATAAATCATCAGCTGATTGTTCAGAGGTGATTAAAACGGCCCAAGATGCTGCTATAGATCAATCAACTCCTCCTAAAACACACACATCAATACTTGAACAATATAATGTGTATAGCAGCGCTAACAACACCACCTTCAGTGATGTCAGCCTTAAAGTGCAAAGAGGCTAAACATAAGTAACAAAATGATTAGTCCATATCTTATTCATCAATGAAGTCTTCAGAATATCACCAAACTGACACCCCACCACATGAGAGGTCGGGGTTTCCTCCTATTTGGAGAGTCTCACCAAATGATAATAGATCAAATGCCCAAAAGACTCTCTTAAGATGTCCCAACCGGTGGCTCCTCGGCACTGTGACACTTGGTGCCTTATGATGATTCAAGGTATTACCACTGCATGCTGACTAGAGATATCCAGGTGCAGCTAGACAATTCCCCACATATGGCAAGCACAAGAGCATTCAGGGACCAAGGAAAGACAATCCCCAGGTAATGAGAATAGATGGACGCTTAAGAAGGTCTTTCTTCACGTATCACGTCTTTTCTCTCTTGGCTCGCTGCTCCTTGCTAAGCTACTGGCACCTATCTATCAGTGTGAGTCCTGGTTTGATCTGCAATTTTGGAAGTATGAGATTGTTATATAGGTTTACAGAATATCAAGACAGTTTCGATATTTAACACTGGCACGCCATGTGCATTGATAGTGGACTGAAAGATAAGACTCTGAGTATTGGGAATCCTTGTGCCTAGTAAGGACATTTTCATTATTTCAACTCAACATTGTACAGGGTGGGCCATTTATATGGATACACCTTAATAAAATGGGAATGGTTGGTGATATTAACTTCCTGATTGTGGCCCCAATTGTATATGTGAGGGGGGAAAATTTTCAAGATGGGTGGTGACCATGGTGGCCATTTTGAAGTCGGCCATTTTGAATCCAACTTTTGTTTTTTCAATAGGAAGAGGGTCATGTGACACATCAAACTTATTGGGAATTTCACAAGAAAAACAATGGTGTGGTCTTGGTTTTAACGTAACTTTATTCTTTCATGAGTTATTTACAAGTTTCTGACCACTTATAAAATGTGTTCAATGTGCTGCCCATTGTGTTGGATTGTCAATGCAACCCTCTTCTCCCACTCTTCACACACTGATAGCAACACCGCAGGAGAAATGCTAGCACAGGCTTCCAGTATCCGTAGTTTCAGGTGCTGCACATCTCGTATCTTCACAGCATATGGTTTTTTTATGTTTTTTATGGTCAGTAAAAAACAATATTGGGTGAGCTGCTCCTTCCAGGAGGTACCGCCATTCCTCCAAAGCCGACTGGATGGCCAGCAATTCCCTATCACCGGCATCATAGTTCCAGCAAGATGGTGCACCACCACATTATGGGTGTCAGGTCTGAGCATTCCTAGATGAACAGTTTCCTGGAAAGTGGATTGGTCGTTGTGGGCCAGTTGAATGGCCCCCAAGGTCTCCCGATCTGACCTCCTCAGACTTTTATCTTTGGGGTCATCTGAAGGCAATTGTCTATGCTGTGAAGATACGAGATGTGCAGCACCTGAAACTACGGATACTGTAAGCCTGTGCTAGCATTTCTCCTGCAGTGTTGCTATCAGTGTGTGAAGAGTGGGAGAAGAGGGTTGCATTGACAATCCAACACAATGGGCAGCACATTGAACACATTTTATAAGTGGTCAGAAACTTGTAAATAACTCATGACAGAATAAAGTTACGTTAAAACCAATCACACCATTGTTTTTCTTGTGAAATTCCCAATAAGTTTGATGTGTCACATGACCCTCTTCCTATTGAAAAAACAAAAGTTGGATTCAAAATGGCCAACTTCAAAATGGCCGCCATGGTCACCACCCATCTAGAAAAGTTTCCCCCCTCACATATACTAATGTGCCACAAACAGGAAGTTAATATCACCAACCATTCCCATTTTATTAAGGTGTATCCATATAAATGGCCCACCCTGTAGATTGGTGGATAAAATGGCTGATGTATGTTTATATGTATGCCCTATTTCGAAAAATTAGCATAGTGACTTGAATGAATGAAATATAGATTCTAAGGAACCTTATAACAACTGAGAACCTTATTGTTGAAAATCGTTTAACTGACACAGGGCAGGAACATTTTAGAAGCATTGGCTCCTGGACAAAGTAATGCACTGGAGCCCCTACCAGCCTGCCCCAATTTACACACCTTCTTTTAAGAATTAAAGTATACATAGATGATAGAATTAAACATACATTTGTATTAGTACTTTCAAAATTGATGAAAAATATAACAAACCTATAAACACAACTTATCAGAAACTGAATACCATACAAAAGAACAAATTTTAGTTAAAACTTTCATGATTATGTTTACATACAAATTAAGATAGTAGAT
>BLSH010056541.1:442187-464747 GCA_018402905.1 Glandirana rugosa | reverse complement strand
AGACCTGTGACGGTTCCACGTGCCCCCCGGGGACATCGGGGGGGGGGGTGAGAAAGCCGTAAAACTTCCCCAATTCCCTCTTGTGGGCTCTACCTCGTAGAATGATGACGGTGACGAACACACTCGTCCTACACACACCAAGTCTATGAGGAGACCCAAAAAGGGAATAAAGGACGTTTCGTGGCCTTCTCGCGGTCTTTGACGTCCTCATTCCATCTCCCCCTCTACAGGAAGGTTAACATATAAATCGGGTCACGGTCTCACGGTCTTATCCATTCTAAACACAGGGTACAGTACAGCGGTCAGGAGTGCACAGTGGCGGTAGAATACAGTACAGGGGGGCAATAATGTATAATATAAAGATGGTCTCCTTAGGCAGAGTAGTGCAGGGAAGCTACTGTCACAAATCTTACCTATTCTGGCACTCTGGCACTGGGCTAAATATACAATTGGAAGGACATCTCCCCCTCTACCTTACTCCTGCAGTTTCTGGCGCTCTTCCGGTGCTTTGCAGGAAATAAGGGAAAAACCCAGAGGAGTATCTGAACCACACACATCCTGCTCACACAAGCAGTGGCAGTAGTAAGATGCTCCATCTCGGGTGTTCTCCCTTAACCCCTTCAAAATGCCGAAAGAGTGGGGGGGGGGGCTACAGGGGCCCCCCGTGCACCTTGGCAGTGTCCAGAGGTGCCCGTGCATTAGGATGGCCCTGATACGGGGAACTCATGATTATCCATAGAAGAAAAGAAAAACATTTGATTTTGCTTATGCCTTTTAACACATTGGTGTTCTGGGGTTGGTAGTTTGGCAGAATGATTGTTTGGAGGATATTTTATGTGAAATTTTTACCTGCTACTTTTTTGGTATAGAATAAAGTTTGAATATATAAAAATGAGATTCAAATACAAAGGAGCCCTATCAATCAAATAAGGAATTGTACATCCGTGCCAATCGTTATATGGTGTAATCAAAACACCTAAATCAAGTCATTTATCAGCTGCTACTATGTACAATATGGTAAAAAAATCACATCAATTAAATCAGGTAATATCTGAAATAAAAAGTAGTGCTAGGGGGGCGTGGCCTAGCGCATAGCGTGATAAGACATGTTTCGTCTCGGCTCCCGCTGACACCAGGCCTCGGTCATCCTACTGACCCTCTGCAGCAGCTCGCTGGCCCCGAGATGGGAAGAAAGGTAGCGAGGATGGACAGAGACGCTCCAGACCTCTGAAGGACGGTAAGATTGGGCTCACAGCTTCCAAGATGGCGCTGTCCCGCTCCTCTTCACAGCGCCAGACCTCGCAAGTGAGAACGCGCCATTGCACACACTCCCCACAGGAGTCGGATCATGGCTCAGTCAGCTCTGGATGCCATTCACTGGACTCACAGCATTCTAATGTAGGCTGGGATATGGAGGCCTATATTAAGGCCCTATCGATACGCATGATTTTGAGACATATGTAAAAAGGCTGGAGCACTCTTACAAACAGGAAATTGCAGACCTCCGCAGGGATGTGGCGGGGAGGATGGAGGACATTGAGCACATGCTTGAGGACACTGTCACTACTGTAAATTCCCATGATGCCATATTACAAGAGCATGCTGTACAGATTCAGCAATTATATTATCACCAAGACGATCAAGAAAATCACAGCAGGCGAAATAATATTCATATTAAAGGTCTGCCTGAAACAGTAGAGACTAAAGACTTAACGCCTGTGGCCCTAAAAATCTTTAATCAATTACTACAGAAACCTGAAGACAATGAGATTGAACTTGATCGTATACACAGAGCCTTGGGCCCTAAAAATGTCAACTCAGCGTTCCCCAGAGACGTGATCTGTCGTATCCACCATTATAGCACTAAAGCTTCCATTATGCAAGCGTCACGTGACCAAGACGCCATTATGTTCAATGATTCACAGATCAGGCTTTTACCTGACATATCCAAGCTGACCCTGGAGATGCGTTGCGCTCTAAAGCCAGTCACCAGCGCTCTGCAAGAGAAGCAAATTAAAAATCACTGGGGGTTCCCCTTTCAGCTATCTGCTTCCCATGAGGGTAAATCAGCAGACCTCCCTAACTTTCTTGGAACATTTGAACTCCCTCAGCTCTCTGTTCCAGACTGGCCCATGAGAGCTGCGATGCCAGGCTTACCGTTAAACACCGGCTGGCATGGAAGCTCCAAGAAGAAGAAACATCCTAGACCAGCCATCTCTAAATCTCCTCCAGGCTGACCTTGGATATTGTGACTGTTGGCTTTTTCCCTACTGCTAGGTACCATACACCAGGTCATACTGGTAGCTGTTGGTTCAAGCTGGAACTTAACTGTGATACATGGTCTAGGGGGCACAGGCCTCTCATTTGACTGATATCTTTATCGGTTATGTGTTTGTTCACCTTTGTTTTCTCCTGGCCCTCACCCATTTCCTCACCCCCCCCTCATACGCCCTTGTTTGTTATTTTGCTGCATTCATGCTGGTTGAGTGACTGAGCAGGTAACTTCCATTTCTCAGGTATCTATATGAGAGTTTCTTATTTGCTTAGCCACATTAAGCCTGTTGCACCCACCCGGCAGCGGGATGCATCAGTAGTTTTTCTTCATATATGTTGTAGGATGTAATTTCTCTTTCTCCTTACTTATACTGTTATATAACCTGGTTCACGCGGGCCACCCTATGTGCTGATCACAGCTCCAGTCCCACCTTAGGGTATTAGGCGCCCAGGTTGGCTCCATACAAACTGTTGTATATTGCACTTAGAGAATGGCCACTTTGGCCTCAGTTCACAGTTTTTTTTTACATTCTATCATAACTGTTCTGTTTCCTTTCTCTTCCTCTTCTCTGTGGGCTCTCCTTAGCGCTGCTGTCAGGAAGATGCAGCTGTTCCTATGGTTTCTGCGGTGGTGCGCGTTCGCGCGCGTTCGTGCGCGTTCGCGCGCACCCGCATCCGTGCGCGCGCACGCGCCGGAAACAGGCGCCAATCAGCCCTATTTAAACTTGCAGGACCCAGTGCCCGGTGCTGTCCGTTCTACAGCGTTTCCCGCATCTGTGCCCCCGGCAAGCTATTTCTGAGTGACTTCCTGTTCCTGTGACCCCGGCTATCCCTTTGGACTTGTTGCTATCTGCCTGCACCTGACCCCGGCTTGCCTACGACTCTCCGCTTGTCTGATCCCTTGTACCGTCTCTGCCAGCACGTTGCCGACCCAGCCTGTACCCAACCATCCGTTTGCCTGATCCCGCTGTACCGCACCGCCCGCTAGTTGCCGACCCGGACTGAAACACTACTCTCCTGTTTGCACGAGCCCCAGTGGACTTCCGCCTACCAGCTGAGGACTGTCCAGCCCTCGTGCCCCCCTGTGCTCCTGAGCTCCCTGTTCCCACTATCAGGGGTTCTCGAACCAGGGCCGCAAGAGAGGTTGCCCCCCGCATAAGCCAGACTCTACCACCAGGTACGTGACAGCTGCTTTCCTCTGTCTCCTTTTTTCTTCTCCCCTTCTTTTTTTCTGTTTTTATTGTTCTGGGCCACGGGTTCACTTATTACTCTTGGTCAATTCCATAGTTTTAAACACCTAACATGGCTACACCGGTTCACCTATTGGTATCCTCCTTGAATTGCAGAGGATTTAACACCCCAGAAAAACACCATCAGATTTTACATCACTTCCACAAGAGACGATCCCAAATTCTTATGCTACAAGAAACACACTTTCACGTGAATATGGTCCCTCGAATGCCCACCAAAAAATACCCCACTTGGTTTCACAGCACTAACCCCTCATCTAGGTCGGGGGGGGGGGGTCTCCATTGCGTTTCATCACTCTTTCAACCCAGAAGTTTTAGACCAAAAGATATCTTATGAACAGACAATTTTCACCATTGTTAACATTTATTCTCCTAATCAGGACCAACTTCGCTTCCTCTCCTCCGTAACCTCCCAGCTTGAGTCCTTCGGTACTACAAACGTGATTCTGGGTGGAGACCTCAATGCCACGCTGACCCCTTGCCTTGACGCCTCCTCCGATAGGTCCCCCAAGTTCTCACTGACAGATGTGTGGCGGATTTTGAACCCCTCAGGCAGGGACTACACGTACTTCTCACCAGCCCACACCACATATAGTCACATAGACTACATTTTGATTTCCCAATCCCTCCTTGACCACCAACCTACTGCCACTATAGGACAGCAATTATGGTCTGATCATGCCCCGGTCCACTTTAGTCTCGGACACACTCCTGCTAAACGAGGATTTACATGGCGGCTAAATGATAATTTACTGTCAGATGCCTTTTTGTCTGCAGGCCATAAAACAGGCGATCGTTAATTTCATTAGCGATCACAACTCTGATCAGACAAACCCCCTCACGAAGTGAGAGCACTGAAATGTGTCCTTAGGGGAATCTTTGTTCAGCAGGGAGTTCGGCTAAAATGGGAACGTAATACAGAGATCACCAGACTCTTTACTTAAATAACCACCCTCAAGGGCTCGCATAAGCGATCACTTGACCCTTCCACTTTACTAGAACTCTCCAACGCCCGCTGGGACTTGCTGCGTCTCCTCTCCAAAAAGTTGTTGGTGGCCAGGGACAGGGGGCTATTTGTGCACTACACTCAGGCCAATCACTGTGGTAGGCACCTAGCACGGGTTCTTCACCCTAGACTAAACCACTCACGGATCCCTTTCATCCTCTCTCCTGATAATATTAACAAACATTAACCTGGATATTGCTGAGGAATTTAGTTCTTATTCCTCACTTTATAATCTCCCCCTGTCCCCCAGTACGTGCACTCCCCTGAGGACCGAATAGACCTGGAAACTTACATAGCAGAGACAGTGCTACCCACTATCTCCCCTGAAGAGGCCAGTGCTATTTCGGAATCTGAAATACTTCAGGTTATTAAAGGCTTTTAAAATGGAAAGAGCCCAGACCCAGACGGGTTCACGCCCCAATTTTACAAGACCTTTGCGCCTCAGTTAGCTCCACTACTGACCTTAGCCTTTAATGTAATAGATGACTCTCTGTTTCTTTCCCCTCTATTCCTGCAGGCACAAATAGTGGTCATACCAAAACCCAATAAAGATCCTGCATTATGTAGCAATTATAGGCCTATTTCGCTCCTGAACATACACTTAAAGCTTCTTGCCAAAACCCTGGCCAACCAACTTTCTCCCCTTCTCCCTTCTATCATACATGGCAACCAGGTAGGTTTTGTCCCTGGACGTGAAGCCAGGGACAATACCACGAAAACTCCTCATTTCCTTCGCTCAAAAACAAAACATCCCAACATGTCTTCTCTCGTATGACGTGGAGAAGGCTTTTGATAGGGTTAGTTGGCCCTTTCTTAGTAAATCTCTTTCCCAGATAGGGGTAGGTCCTAAGATGCTCTCTCGTATCATGGCCCTGTATTCTTCACCTTCTGCCAACATCCTTGTTAATGGCATCCACTGCAACCGATTTGTAATTTGCAACAGCACGAGACAAGGCTGCCCCCTTTCGCCTCTTTTATTTGCCATAGTGATCAAGCATTTAGCACAAGCCATAAGATCTAACCCTTCCATCAACGGCCTAAAGACTTCCTCAATGCACTGTTAGCTCTCACTCTACGCAGACGACCTTTTAGTATATGTTACACAGCCCCACATTAGCATCCCTTCCATTTTGAGAGAGATCCGTAGATTCGGGGCCCTGAGTAACTTTAAACTGAACTTATCCAAAACAGAGGAGCTGAATGTTTCTCTACCTCCTCAGACAATAGCTGCCCTTCAGACTAACTTTAATTTCCGATGGCAGCCTAAAGCCATTACGTACCTAGGGACCAGTACCCCGCACATTTTCATGATTTATACGGACTAAATTATAGCCCCCTTCTTACTAAGATCAGAAGACTGACGGAATCCTGGCGTGATACACCAACCTCTTGGTTTGGACGCATAAATATGGTGAAAATGGACATTCTCCCCAAGTTATTATATCTCTCTCAAGCCTTGCCTATCTCTCTACCTTTTGCTTTCTTTCGCTCCTCGCGGGCCCTGATAATTCGGTTCATCTGGCGTGGGAATCACCTTAGAATCAAACATAAATTACTGTGTTACCCTAAGTCAGAAGGAGGTACCGGTCTCCCAGACTTTGAAATTTATCACTCAGCCACAATATTCTCTCGCCTTCTGGAGTGGTTCCCGCGCCCGTCGATTAAAATTGTTAGCGTGGTGGAGCAAGATATGTCCCCTATAGACTTAAGGGCACTACTTTGAGGTTACGGAGGTACGTTCAGCGATTTACCTGGGCTTGCCCTCCTGACGGTTGAGGCCCTACGGGTCTGGTACCGCAGGAGGGACAGTTATCAGTTGTCCACTGACCCGAGCCTGCTTACTCCATTTTTTGACAATGCTGATCTCCCTGAAAGCAGAGGGGTTCCTTCCTTTGCGACATACTCCAGATCTCCCTGGCATACAGCCCGCTTATTTGTACACACCTCCCATGGCACCTTTGTAGACCGTGCCCAAGATCCCAGCACTAGACTTAATTGGTTGACAGCCTTACATGTTTCCTCCTATTGTAAAAAGCTTTGGGCCTTGCAACAAGTACATAGACAACTCACAGATTTTGAACAACTCTGTCTCTTGACTGGGACCCCCCGCCACATTGTCAGCGATGTATAAATCTATATTGGCAGCCACTCACGCTACATGCCCGACATATACTAGGGTCTGGTCTAGGGATCTGGGTGTGGCGTTGACAGACGAGCAATGGCAAAAGCTGTTCCTCTTTACACATAAATCGTCTACCTCCGGCTATTTGCAAGAGAAAAACTTCAAATTGATCTTGAGGTGGTATAGAGATCCGGTCACCTTGAATCATATATTTCCATCCGCAATGAATGCCTGCTGGAGATGTGAGGAACATAACTACACATATGGTGGGAATGTGAGGTGATACACCCATTCTGGGAACAGATTTTTCAAATCTATTCAGAGCTTTATGATAAACCCCTCACCCCAGCCCCCACTATTGCTCTGCTCTCTATCCTCCCTGGCTCTGTTAAACATCAAAAAAACTCTCTACTCCGATTCTTCCTGGCCTCGGCCAGACAATTGATATCTAGACTCTGGAAGACCACTGTTACCCCAACGTTGTCTTCTTGGATCTCTGAAATTAACAATACCATGCTTATGGAGGAAATGAGAGCTAGAGAACTAGACCAATTGTAAAAATTCAAATCTCTGTGGTACGTTTTGGATGCATTATTCATCCTCCGATAAATTGAAGAAAAGGCTAAAAACATAGTCTTAAATGGAACTGAAAATTGATTCTAGGATTATCAATTTGATTTGAACCCACGACCCACCCTATCTCTAATCCTCTTTCTTCTTTCTTTCCTTTCCTTCTTTTTCCACTCACTATTTTTCCTTCTATTTCTTTACTTAATACTGTCATGTAATTTGGTATAGCATGGTAATATGCTGGAGACTACGAGTCCCGCACAATAGGCACTACTTGGATTGCCATTTCAGTTGTCAGTTTTGGACTTATGATCTGCTCACTGTAGCCATCATTTTACTATCTTTTTTTTTTCTTATCTTTCATATTTGTAACTGATGATCACAGTACTGGGCTTCATTGGCAACCTAAGCTTTTTGTACCCGACCTTTGCAAGATGATGTCTCTTGTTCCATTTGTTAACTCATGATTCTGTTTACAATAAAACATATTCAACCTTAAAAAGTAGCGCTAAAATCCACACACAGAATAAACACCTAGTGACCTTATGTGCACATAAATCACAGTCCATTGTCCATATTAGTTTGAAGCCAACAAGACAATCCGCTGTATAGATTTGTTGTGTAACTAGGGGTTTCCACCACCACACCGCGTGTACCACTTCCCATATGACTGTACACTTACCAGATGAACATGCCAGGCATTCTCCTGCTCAGGCAAAAGCGCTTTTGTGTACATCCAACAGACACAGGGTTAATGGACTTGAATACGGTTTACAGCGATAGGTGGAGAGCATTCATGGGAAGAAACAAAATGCCAAACATAGTGTGATACCATAAAAGCACACAACCTTTATTGCATAAAACTTCCCCGTCCGGTAGGTAATTCTCTTACCAGAACTCACAGTACAATAAGCATTCAAATATAGATACAGACGTCGGCCATCCTGAGTCCTTGCAGACACCACCAGGCAGCCTCCACTTCCTACCTGACCAGCAGGCAAGAGATGATGTTAGACGTCTGTCTTCATGATGTTGCAGTACAGCTGTCTCAGGCGCGTTTCGTCATACAGACTACAATTTGTGATGATCACTCGGGATGGCCGATGTCGGTATCTATATTTATATGCTTATTGTACTCTGAGTTCTGTTAAGAGAATTACCTATGAGAAGGGGAAGTTTTATGCAATAAAGGTCGTCTCCTTTTATGGTATCACACTATGTTTGACATTTTGTTTCTTCCCATGCATGCTCTCCACCTATCGCTGTAAACCGGATTCAAGGCCATTAACCCTGTGTCTGTTGGATGTACACAAAAGCGCTTTTGTCTGAGCATGAGAATGCCTGGCATGTTCATCTGGTAAGTGTACACTCATATGGGAAGCGGTACATGTGGTGTGGTGGTGGAAACCCCTAGTTACACAAAAAATCTATACAGCGGATTGTCTTGTTGGCTTCAAACTAATATGGACATTGGACTGTGATTTATGTGAACTAAGGTCACTGGTTGTTTATTCTGTGTGTGGATTTTAGCGCTACTTTTTATTTCAGATATTCCCTGATTTAATTGATGTGATAAAATAAAGTTTGATGTAATATTTTTTTTTTCAAAATCAAGATGACAGAAGAGTACTTGAATATCTGCTATATTTTAATTTTCTTGATAGAAAGCTCACAAAGCTTTGTGAACACAAAAAACTATACACGCACAATTTATTAAAAGTTGATTTTATGTTTTAGATTATGTCATCATAAGCATTCAAAACTTTAAAATGAAAACCGCCAAACCATTATAGTTTCAGTTTAATACTTTTTGAGGAAGCATTCTTTTCATTCTGAGACCAATTTATAAGCAGGTTCTGCCAGTTTATTTTTAAACTGCAATGCACACAAATTCTGTTTTATTTCATCATTTAAAAACATTTTTCCTTTATTGTTCTTTTAAATGCAATTTGGTACACAAGAAGAGAAACTAAAACTGCTACAGGTTATAAGGGTATGCCTAACTCTGTTGGGGAACAGTACTGATTTCTGGAAACTCCCTGTGTTAGTGTATGTTACTGAGACACTAGCATTTGGTAAATTTCGAAGGTTGTTATTATGTGATGCACTTATTGTTTTTTGTAAACAATGGGGCGAATTAACTAAAACTGGAGAGAGAAAAATCTGGTGCAGCTGTGCATGGTAGCCAATCAGCTTCCAACTTCAGCTTGCTCAATTAAACTTTGACAAAAACAATCCTGGAAGCTGATTGGTTTCAATATTTTTTTCTTAACAACGGAAACTTTATATAAAGCTAAACTTTCTGGGAATATTTATGGCTCCATTAACATATATGCGAATGGCATGGGTTTTGAATAGCATCTGATTTGCATGACGTGAACTAAACCAGCTTTCTATGGAGCCAGTTCATATGAAGTACAGCTGCAGTGCAAATTTGTTGCAAATTTAAACAGTCCTGAGCATTTTCTGAGCACTGTGGTGCAATTCAGGTGCGAATTCAAGGTTCATTGCCTTCTATGGGAACGCATTTGAATCGCACATCTCATCAGTTTTGAACACAAATCCAATCAGAAAAAAAAACAGATCCCCCAATCCATACCACGCACTTTCAGGTCTGGTATGGATTTTGAGGGGATCCCCCCACTCCATTTTTTTTTTATTTTGGCGTATTTTCCTTGGCCTGCCAGGCTGCATACTCAGATAATGGTCTGGTATGGATTTTGAGGTTCCCCTCAAAATAAAGCTAAACTCCCTCCTTCCCTCCTGAACTATACCAGGCCACATGCCCTTAAAATGGGGGGGTGATTTGGAATGGGGGGTTTGCCCCCTCCACCCCAAAGCCCCTTGTCCCCATGTTGATGGGAAAAAGGGCCTCCCACAATCCTGGGCGGTGGTGGTAGGTGCCTGAGGGCAGAGGTCTTTTTGGAACCAGGAAGCATATGGCAGGAGCCCTCGGCGCGAATTGACCTTTTTGGTTTTTCCTTCTTTTGGGTCAGCGGTGGTGGCGGGCGGTGTGATTGACGATGGATCTACACCGGGAGACATTGTGTTTTTTTTTTAAATAAAGGAATTGTCAAAAACTGTCTCTATGTTTCTATTTCTTTTTGACACTTTTTTGGTACAATGTTCCCCATACCCTTTCACATGGGGGGGGGCGGGATCTGGGGGTAACCAGATTTTGATAAGCTCCCTGCCCGCAGGCCCCCATAACTACCAACCAGGGTTGCTTTGGGGCAGAGCCCCTCTTACCCCAAAGCACCTCCCACGTTGAGGACACATGGCCTGGTATGGTTTTCTAAACAATTTTGCTGTGGGAGTTGCCCTCAAAAATCATGCTACACATAAAGGGTATACTTTCAATTTGGGGGGGTGCATGCCATTTTGTTTTTACATTTTGGCGTTTTTTTCCTAATATTTTATTGCCAACAATGGGTATTTTTGCATTCAGCAGTCAGCAGGGAATCCCGCTGACAGCTAATGAGTCACTTGTTGTTAAGGGGAATCCCGCTGACAGCTGATGAGTCATCTGTTGTTAAGGACATCCTCTGAAAAGTGCTGTTCCCCCCGTATCACTACACACTGTTGCCTAATGTAGAGTATGTTGCATTTAGGAGGGGCACTGCTGAGCCCATGCTCTCTCCACCAGTCCAGCGTACCTCTGCCACCTCACTCCCACCATGCGTGCACTTGTTAACTCCTTCATTCCTGTACCATGTGACCAGGCTATGGGTCTCTGTAACGTGGGTTTGGTTCCTACATCTACACCAGGTACCATGCTTTATGACCGGCTGCAATATACCTTGCACTAGTTCTTGGTTACCCATAGCGACTGCAATATTCCTCCTACTTGTCTTGCTAAGTAGACCTTTGGTAGTGGCTTTACTTCATACCCCATACAGGTGATACTCGAAAAATTAGAATATCGTGCAAAAATTTTTTTATTTCAGTAATGCAACTTAAAAGGTGAAACTAATATATGAGATAGACTCATTGCATGCAAAGCAAGATAGATCAAGCTGTGATTTGTCATAATTGTGATGATTATGGTTTACAGCTCATGACAACCCCAAATCCACAATCTCAGAAAATTAGAATATTACATGCAATCAATAACACAAGGATTGTACATAGAACAATATCAGACCTCTGAAAAGTATAAGCATGCATATGTACTCAGTACTTGGTTTGGGCCCATTTTGCAGCAATTACTGCCTCAATGCGGCATGGCATGGAAGCTATCAGCCTGTGGCACTGCTGAGGTGTTATGGAAGACAAGGATGCTTCAATAGCGGCCTTCAGCTCTTCTGCATTGTTGGGTCTCATGTCTCTCATCTTTCTCTTGCCAATGCCCCATAGATTCTCTATGGGGTTCAGGTCAGGCGAGTTTGCTGGCCAATCAAGCACAGTAATCCCACAGTCATTGAACCAGGTTTTGGTGCTTTTGGCAGTGTGGGCAGGTGCCAAGTCCTGCTGGAAAATGAAGTCAGCATGCCCAAAGAGCTCGTCTGCAGAAGGAAGCATGAAGTGCTCCAAAATCTCCTGGTAGAAGGCTGCGTTGACCCTGGACTTAATGAAGCACAGTGGACCAACACCAGCAGATGACATGGCTCCCCAAATCAACACAGACTGTGGAAACTTCACACTGGGCTTCAAGCATCTTGCAGTGTGTGCCTCTCCATTCTTCCTCCATACTCTGGGTCCTTGGTTTCCAAATGAGATGCAAAATTTGCTCTCATCAGAAAAGAGGACTTTGGACCACTGAGTTACAGACCAGGTCTGTTTTTCTTTAGCCCAGGTAAGATGCTTCTGACGTTGTTTGTTGTTCAGGAGCGGCTTGACAAGAGGAATACGACATTTGAAGCCCATGTCTAGGATCCGTCTGTGTGTGTGGTGGCTCTTGATGCACTGACTCCAGCCTCAGTCCACTCATTATGAAAGTCCCCAACACCTTTGAATGGCCTTTTCCTGACAATCCTCTCCAGACTGCGGTCATCCCTGCTGCTTGTGCACCTTTTCCTTCCACACTTTTCCCTTCCACATAACTTTCTATTAATGTGCTTTGATACAGCACTTTGGGAACATCCAACTTCTTTTGCAATTACCTTTGAGGCTTTCCCTCCTTATGGAGGGTGTCAGTTATGGTTTTTGGCACAACTGTCAGGTCAGCAGTCTTTCCCATGATTGTGATTCCTACTGAACCAGACTGAGAGACCATTTAAAGGCTCAGGAACCCTTTGCAGGTGTTATGGCTTAATTAGATGACTAGAGTGGGACACTTTGAGCCTAGAATATTGCACCTTTTCACAATATTTTAATTTTCTGAGATTGTGGATTTGGGGTTTTCATGAGCTGTAAGCCATAATCATCACAATTATGACAAATCACGGCTTGCTTTGCATGTAATGAGTCTATCTCATATATTAGTTTCACCTTTTAAGTTGCATTACTGAAATAAATTAACTTTTGCACAATATTCTAATTTTTCGAGCATCACCTGTATATGCTATACTAGCCCTAGTTCTTTTGATACATCAGGAACCATCATATCCCTCTTTTGAATGACTTAAATGAACAGTGGATGCAACTATACTCAAAATTCTTTAACAGTACAGTTGAACATGAACTATAACCTTGTAACCTTGAAAATGCCCCTAACTACCTCTACTTGACTGTGCAGGCACAGTTCCAGAAGGTAGTAGCCCATACTAGGTGTTGCCTTGCAAGATCCCCAGTCTCCCGACAGACTGGAAAGCGCAGCAGTCCTTCTCCACAGTAATCACGTCCTCCTCTCTTGAGAGGGCTACCGAATGATGATTATGGACCCAGACTTGCAGCAAAAGTAAAAATCCGGATGGCCGCACTCCAGTTTAGATGCTTTATTTAAATATAGTCCATATACAATCCATATACAATCAGACAGACAGAGGTAAAATCCTAACGCGTTTTACACTACTTGTCGGTGCTTAGTCATAGCCAAATAATTGTAAGGAGTCGAGTTTAATTGATTACGTCCAGCTGAGATGTAATCTGTGGTGATGAAAAACAGCTGAGATGGGAAGTCCTGTGTGAAGACAGAAGCTGTGTCCCCCAGAAATCTGACTATTGGTGTGAAGGTGACACCCACATGAGAACATTTTTTGAAAAAAAAATGTTTTTTTTATATTAAAAAACAAATAAAAACAAATGTGCAGACATTCAATACAAACATTTGCATATGTATACATGTAAAAACACTGACCAGGTCGGGACACCAAAACAAGGACCAATTAGGAAAATGAATTTAACAAATTTAACAAATGTATAACCCAAGAAAATGCCCCAGAGTATGGAAAATATGAAAACTATGTAGAAATTACTGCACTGTCTTTATGTCATCTATTAATATATTACGGTTGATATAAACATCCCCAAAATATGTGGAAGTACAAATAAAACAAAAAGGCATTTATTCCAAATTAAGATATGTCTTGTGAATGGGGTCCTGAATGGCCGGTGCTGCTGGTTTAACCTCTGTTTCTGGCAGTTGCAGAGAGAACTATCAAAGAGGAAAGAAAGATAAAGAATTATATAATATTTAAATCACAGAATCTGGAATTTCTAAAATTATTTTATATTCCTCAATGTTCTCGTCCATATACAAAAAAGAATGAATCAATATATGCATATGTATTAGGGAAACTACAACACAGTGTGCAAAAACCGATAACAGGAAATATACTCGTATATACATCTCAGCTGTTTTTCATCTCCACTGATTACATCTCAGCCTGGCGTAATCAATTCGACTTGACCGATCCACATGGGATTGGCTTTTGGACTTTTGACTTTGTATATACAGTATCTCACAAAAGTGAGTACACCCCTTACATTTTTGTAAATATTTTATATTTTTCATGAGACAACACTGAAGAAATGACACTTTGCTACAATGTAAAGTAGTGAGTGTACAGCTTGTATAACTGGGTAAATTTGCTGTCATCTCAAAATAACTCAACACACAGCTATTAATGTCGAAACCGCTGACAACAAAAGTGAGTACACCCCTAAGTGAAAATGTCCAAATTGGGACTAAAGTGTCAGCATTTTGTGTGGCCACCATTATTTTCCAGCACTGCCTTAACTCTCTTGGGCATGGAGTTCACCAGAGCTTCACAGGTTGCCACTGGAGTCCTTATCCACTCCTTGCTGATGACATCACAGAGCTGGTGGATGTTTGAGACCTTGCGCTCCTCCACCTTCCATTTGAGGATGCCCCACAGATGCTCAATAGGTTTTAGGTCTGGAGACATGCTTGGCCAGTCCATCACCTTTACCCTCAGCTTCTTTAGCGAGGCAGTGGTTGTCTTGGAGGTGAGTTTGGGGTGTTTATCATGTTGGAATACTGCCCTGTGGCCCAGTCTCTGAAGGGAGGGGATCATGCTCAGCTTCAGGATGTCACAGTACATGTTGGCATTCATGGTTCCCTCAATGAACTGTAGCTCCCCAGTGCTGGCAGCACTCATGCAGCCCCAGACCAGGACACTCCCACCACCATGATTGACTGTAGGCAAGACACACTTGTCTTTGTACTCCTCACCTGGTTGCCGTCACACACGCTTGACATGACCTGAACCAAATAAGTTTATCTTGCTCTCATCAGACCACAGGACATGGTTCCAGTAATCCATGTCCTTAGTATGCTTGTCTTCAGCAAACTGTTTGCGGGCTTTTTGTTCATCATCTTTAGAAGAGGCTTCCTTCTGGGATGACAGCTATGCAGACCAATATGATACAGTGTGTGGCGTATGGTCTGAGCACTGACAGGTTGACCCCCCACCCCTTCAACCTATGCAGCAATGCTGGCAGCACTCATACGTCAATTTCCCAAAGACAACTTCTGGATATTACGCCAAGCATGTGCACTCAACTTCTTTGATCGACCATGGTGAGACCTGTTCTGAGTGGAACCTATCCTGTTAAACCGCTGTATGATCTTGGCCATCGTGCTGCAGCTCAGTTTTAGGGTCTTGGCAATCTTCTTATAGCCTAGGCCATCTTTATGTAGAGCAACGATTCTTTTTTCAGCTCCTCAGAGTTCTTTGCCATGAGGGGCCATGTTGAACTTCCACTGACCAGTATGAGAGCGTGAGATTGATAACACCAAATTTAACACACCTGCTCCCCATTCACGCCTGAGACCTTGTAGCAGAGGACACAAGGGAGGGAAAATGGCTAATTGGACCCAATTTGGACATTTTCACTTAGGGGTGTAATCACTTTTGTTGCCAGTGGTTTAGACATTAATGGCTGTGTGTTGAGTTGTTTGGAGGGGGCAGCAAATCTACACTGTTATACAAGCTGTACACTACTTTACATTGTAGCAAAGTGTCATTTCTTCAGTGTTGACACATGAAAAGATATAATACAATATTTACAAAAATGTGAGGGGTGTATTCACTTTTGTTAGATAGTGTGTGCGTATATATATATATATATATATATATATATATATATACACACACACACGCACACAATATTGAGCTTGATCTAATAATCAGTGAATCAAAAATTCAAAAGAATATAGTAACTAAATCTGTTGCGTAGAATGCATGGCAGTGGTGGCTGGTGAAATTTAAGGATGGGGGGGGCAGACCCCACCCTTCCTTTTTGACCCCTCCCACTTATAACCCCCACCCCTTATAGTTTCCACCCATTGTGTCAGGAGTATACAGCCTAGCATCACCAGATAGGGTATACAGCATCACCGATAGGGTATACAGCATCACCAGATAGGGGTATACAGCATCACCAGATAGGGGTATACAGCATCACCAGATAGGGGTATACAGGGTCACCAGATAGGGGTATACAGAGTCACCAGATAGGGGTATAAAAAGTCACCAGATAGGGGTATAAAAAGTCACCAGATAGGGTATACAGTCACCAGATAGCAGTATACAGAGCCACCAAATAGGGGTATACAGAGGAAACAGATAGGAGTATACAGAGCCCCAGCTAGGGGTATACAGAGCCACCAGATAGGAGTATACAGAGCCCCAGATAGGGTATACAGAGTCACCAGAGAGGAGTATACAGAGCCCTAGATACCAATATACAGAGCCACAGATAGGGGTGTACAGAGCCACCAGATATGAGTATACAGAGCCTCAGATAGCAGTATACAGAGCCCCAGAGAGCAGTATACAGATCCCCAGATAGGGTATACAGAGCCACCAGATAGGAGTATACAGAGGCCCAGATAGCAGTATACAGAGCCCCAGATAGCAGTTTACAGAGCCCCAGATAGAAGTATACAGAGCCCCAGATAGGAGTATACAGAGTCCCAGATAGGGGTATACAGAGCTCCAGATAGCGGTATATAGAGCCCCAGATAGGGTATACAGAGAAACCAGATAGGAGTATACAGAGCCTCAGATAGGAGTATACAGAGCCCCAGATAGGGCATACAGAGCCCCAGATAGGAGTATAAAGAGCCACTAGATAACAGTATACAGAGCCCCAGATAGCAGTATACTGAGCCCCAGATAGGAGTATACAGAGCCATTAGATAGCAGTATACAGAGCCCCAGATAGCAGTATACAGAGCCAAAAGATTGGAGTATACAGAGCCCCAGATAGGGTATACAGATCAACAAGATAGGAGTATACAGGGCCCCAGATAGGGTATACAGAGCCCCAGATAGGAGTATAAAGAGCCACTAGATAACAGTATACAGAGCCCCAGATAGCAGTATACTGAGCCCCAGATAGGAGTATACAGAGCCATTAGATAGCAGTATACAGAGCCCCAGATAGCAGTATACAGAGCCAAAAGATTGGAGTATACAGAGCCCCAGATAGGGTATACAGATCAACAAGATAGGAGTATACAGGGCCCCAGATAGGGTATACAGAGCCCCAGATAGGAGTATAAAGAGCCACTAGATAACAGTATACAGAGCCCCAGATAGCAGTATACTGAGCCCCAGATAGGAGTATACAGAGCCATTAGATAGCAGTATACAGAGCCAAAGATAGCAGTATACAGAGCCAAAAGATTGGAGTATACAGAGCCCCAGATAGGGTATACAGATCAACCAGATAGGAGTATACAGAGCCCCAGATAGGGGTATAAAGAGCCCCAGATAGCAGTATACAGAGCCCCAGATAGGGGTATAAAGAGCCCCAGATAGCAGTATACAGAGCCACAGATAGTATACAGAGCCCCAGATAGGAGTATACAGAGCCACCAGATAGCAGTATACAGAGCCCCAGATAGGAGTATACAGAGCTACCAGATAGCAGTATACAGAGCCCCAGATAGGAGTATACAGAGCCCCAGATATGAATATACAGAGCCACTAGATAGCAGTGTACAGAGCCCCAGATAGCAGTATACAGAGCCACCAGATAGCAGTATACCGAGCCGCCAGATAGGAGTATACAGAGCCCCAGATAGGGTATACAGATCAACCAGATAGGAGTATACAGAGCCCCAGATAGGGAAATACAGAGCCCCAGATAGCAGTATACAGAGCCAAAGATAGCCGTATACAGAGCCGCCAGATAGGAGTATACAGAGCCCCAGATAGGAGTATACAGAGCCCCAGATAGGGTATACAGATCAACTAGATAGGAGTATACAGAGCCACAGATAGGGAAATACAGAGCCCCAGATATCAGTATACAGAGCCAAAGATAGCAGTATACAGGGCCGCCAGATAGGAGTATACAGAGCCCCAGATAGGAGTATACAGAGCCACTAGATAGCAGTATACAGAGCCCCAGATAGCAATATCCAGAGCCACCAGATAGCAGTATACCGAGCCTCAGATAGCAGTATACAGAGTCCCAGATAGGGGTATACAGAGCCAAAGATAGTAGTATACAGAGCCCCAGATAGGAGTATACAGAGCCCCAGATAGGGTATACAGATCAACCAGATAGGAGTATATAGAGCCCCAGATAGGGGTATACAGAGCCCCAGATAGCAGTATACAGAGCCCCAGATAGAAGTATACAGAGCCCCAGATAGGAGTACACAGAGCCCCAGATAGGAGTATACAGTGCCCCAGCTAGGGGTATACAGAGCCACCAGATAGGAGTATGCAGAGCCACCAGATAACAGTATACAGAGCCCCAGATAGGAGCATACAGAGCCACTAGATAGCAGTATACAGAGCCCCAGATAGCAGTATACATAGCCACCAGATAGCAATACACAGAGCCCCAGGTAGGAGTAAACAGAGCCACTAGATAGCAGTAAACAGAGCCCCAGATAGCAGTATACAGAGCCCCAGATAGGGGCTCGCGGCACTGACAGACCCCCCCCGAAGTCGGGACAAAGTCCCACACTTATCTCATCTCTTAGCAGGCTGGCAGTGTGCAGAGTCCGGCGATCGGGGAGCGTGCTGGAGTGTGCAGAGTCCAACGAGCGGGGAGTGTGCTGGAGTGTGCAGACTCGTGGATGGTCTGCTGCACGGGAGTCGGGACTGAAACCCGGTGGAGTGCTGTGCCTGTGCGAGTAATCACTCAACCAGCACATCTGCCATAGTCCCGCCCCCACCCACCGCATCCAATGACAGTCAGTCACTGGCTCAGGGCAGCCAATTAGACTTAGTCTTTTATTACTGACCAATTGGCTCACTACTTGCTGTCAGCAGACAGCAAGGATCCAAGAATAAAAAGTTAATATAACGGCGCCTCCTGTAGGGGGTCGGGCTGACTTTTTTTTCCCTTCTTGTCAGCGTCGGGGGAGGCGGTGCCCAAGTGCCCCTTATTGACTGGCCGTCGCTGATGCATGGGTAAACGTGTGAGACAGGGATGTAAAGCATCACATAGCAGATAGCAGTATACAGAGCCCCAGATAGCAGTATACAGAGCCGCCAGATAGGAGTATACAGAGCCCCAGATAGGGTATACAGATCAACCAGATAGGAGTATACAGAGCCTCAGATAGGGGTATACAGAGCCCCAGATAGCAGTATACAGAGCCACAGATAGTATACAGAGCCCCAGATAGGAGTATACAGAGCTCCAGATATGAGTATACAGAGCCACCAGATAGCAATATACAGAGCCCCAGATAGGAGTATACAGAGCTACCAGATAGCAGTATACAGAGCCCCAAATAGGAGTATACAGAGCCCCAGATATGAATATACAGAGCCACTAGATAGCAGTGTGCAGAGCCCCAGATAGCCGTATACAGAGCCACCAGATAGCAGTATACCGAGCCGCCAGATAGGAGTATACAGAGCCCCAGATATGGTATACAGATCAACCAGATAGGAGTATACAGAGCCCCAGATAGGGAAATACAGAGCACCAGATAGCAGTATACAGAGCCAAAGATAGCAGTATACAGAGCCGCCAGATAGGAGTATACAGAGCCCCAGATAGGAGTATACAGAGCCCCAGATAGGGTATACAGATCAACTAGATAGGAGTATACAGAGCCCCAGATAGGGAAATACAGAGCCCCAGATAGCAGTATACAGAGCCAAAGATAGCAGTATACAGAGCCGCCAGATAGGAGTATACAGAGCCCCAGATAGGAGTATACAGAGCCCCAGATAGGAGTATACAGAGCCCCAGATAGGAGTATACAGAGCCACTAGATAGCAGTATACAGAGCCCCAGATAGCAATATCCAGAGCCACCAGATAGCAGTATACCGAGCCCCAGATAGCAGTATACCGAGCCCCAGATAGCAGTATACAGAGCCCCAGATAGCAGTATACAGAGCCCCAGATAGCAGTATACTGAGCTGCCAGATAGGAGTATACAGTGCCCCAGCTAGGGGTATACAGAGCCCCAGATAGCAATATACAGAGTCCTAGATGGGGTATACAGATCAACCAGATAGGAGTATACAGAGCCCCAGATAGGGGTATAAAGAGCCCCAGATAGCAGTATACAGAGCCACAGATAGCAGTATACAGAGCCCCAGATAGGAGTATACAGAGCTCCAGATATGAGTATACAGAGCCACCAGATAGCAGTATACAGAGCCCCAGATAGGAGTATACAGAGCTACCAGATAGCAGTATACAGAGCCCCAGATAGGGTATACAGATCAACCAGATAGGAGTATACAGAGCCTCAGGGGTATACAGAGCCCCAGATAGCAGTATACAGAGCCAAAGATAGCAGTATACAGAGCCCCAGATAGCAGTATACAGAGCCCCAGATAGCAGTATACAGAGCCCCAGATAGGGGTATACAGAGTCAACATGTCACAGTATACAGAGCCCCAGATAGCAGTATACATAGCACCAGTTAGGGTATACAGAGTCCCAGATAGGGTATACAGTCACCAGATAGGTGTAAATAGAGCCACCAGATAGGGGTATACAGAGCCCCAAAAAGGGTATACAGAGCAACCAGATAAGAGTATACAGAGCCCCAGATAGCAGTATACAGAGCCACCAGATAGCAGTATACCAAGCCTCAGATAGCAGTATACCAAGCCTCAGACAGCAGTATACAGAGCCCCAGATAGCAGTATACAGAGCCCCAGATAGGGGTATACAGAGTCAACATGTCACAGTATACAGAGCCCCAGATAGCAGTATACATAGCACCAGTTAGGGTATACAGAGTCCCAGATAGGGTATACAGTCACCAGATAGGTGTAAATAGAGCCACCAGATAGGGGTATACAGAGCCCCAAAAAGGGTATACAGAGCAACCAGATAAGAGTATACAGTGCCCCAGCTAGGGGTATACAGAGCCCCAGATAGCAATATACAGAGTCCTAGATGGGGTATACAGATCAACCAGATAGGAGTATACAGAGCCCCAGATAGGGGTATAAAGAGCCCCAGATAGCAGTATACAGAGCCACAGATAGCAGTATACAGAGCCCCAGATAGGAGTATACAGAGCTCCAGATATGAGTATACAGAGCCACCAGATAGCAGTATACAGAGCCCCAGATAGGAGTATACAGAGCTACCAGATAGCAGTATACAGAGCCCCAGATAGGAGTATACAGAGCCACTAGATAGCAGTGTACAGAGCCCCAGATAGCAGTATACCGAGCCCCAGATAGCAGTATAAAGAGCCCCAGATAGCAGTATACAGAGCCCCAGCTAGCAGTATACAGAGCCGCCAGATAGGAGTATACAGAGCCCCAGATAGGGTATACAGATCAACCAGATAGGAGTATACAGAGCCCCAGATAGGGGAATACAGAGCCCCAGATAGCAGTATACAGAGCCAAAGATAGCAGTATACAGAGCTGCCAGATAGGAGTATACAGAGCCCCAGATAGGAGTATACAGAGCCCCAGATAGGAGTATACAGAGCCACTAGATAGCAGTATACAGAGCCCCAGATAGCAATATCCAGAGCCACCAGATAGCAGTATACCGAGCCTCAGATAGCAGTATACAGAGTCCCAGATAGGGGTATACAGAGCCAAAGATAGTAGTATACAGAGCCCCAGATAGGAGTATACAGAGCCCCAGATAGGGTATACAGATCAACCAGATAGGAGTATATAGAGCCCCAGATAGGGGTATACAGAGCCCCAGATAGCAGTATACAGAGCCCCAGATAGAGTATACAGAGCCCCAGATAGAAGTATACAGAGCCCCAGATAGAAGTACACAGAGCCCCAGATAGCAGTATACAGAGCCACCAGATAACAGTATACCAAGCCTCAGAGAGCAGTATACCAAGCCTCAGACAGCAGTATACAGAGCCCCAGATAGCAGTATACAGAGCCCCAGATAGGGGTATACAGAGTCAACATGTCACAGTATACAGAGCCCCAGATAGCAGTATACATAGCACCAGATAGCAGTATACATAGCACCAGATAGGGTATACAGATTCCCAGATAGGGTATACAGTCACCAGGTAGGTGTAAATAGAGCCACCAGATAGGGGTATACAGAGCCACCAGATAGGACTATACAGAGCCCCAGATAGGGGTATACAGAGCCCCAAATAGGGTATACAGAGCAACCAGATAAGAGTATACAGTGCCCCAGCTAGGGGTATACAGAGCCCCAGATAGCAGTATACAGAGTCCTAGATAGGGTATACAGAGCCACCAGATAGGAGTATGCAGAGCCACCAGATAACAGTATACAGTGCCCCAGATAGGAGCATACAGAGCCACTAGATAGCAGTATACAGAGCCCCAGATAGCAGTATACATAGCCACCAGATAGCAATACAAAGAGCCCCAGGTAGGAGTATACAGAGCCACTAGATAGCAGTAAACAGAGCCCCAGATAGCAGTATACAGAGCCCAAGATAGGGGCTCGCGGCACTGACAGACCCCCCCCCCAAAATCAGGACAAAGTCCTGCACTTACCCCATCTAATAGCAGGCTGGCAGTGTGC
>BLSH010056541.1:374144-393370 GCA_018402905.1 Glandirana rugosa | reverse complement strand
ACGGGTAGTCACGCCAGTTTGGTCACGGGTGGTCACGTCGAATAGTCACGGGTAGTCATGCCAGTGCGGACTCGGGTGGTCACGCCAGAGTAGATATTAATTCCATATTAGACCTACTACCACGACGAGACCCATACATTTCTCTATACATTCACCATATCAACTGTGTCGGTGAGTTCGCGACCATACCTTACACGATCATCAAAACCATCAACACAGATGACACATTTGTCGTCTGAACGCTGTTCATCACCTTAACCTTCCAGATATAGTTTAATACATATATATGAATTGGTGAACGGCTGGCACATAGCATCTATGTGCAGCCGTTCACCGTGGGTCAGGGGGCGCGCGGGAGCGCGATTGTGGGAGGACGTTATATAACATCCTCCCACAACAATGGGTGCCACTTGCCGACGTGTATCTACGATACACGGTCGGCAAGTGGTTAAGTATATATACATAATTTGATATAGACCTTCCAATTCCACTACTTGTCGCAAGTCTGCTGTTTACACAGTAGACACAACTACCAAAACTACTAGCACATTCCATACCAGCGCTTGAGTGGCTGTGTCAACTATACCACTTACATATCTCTTTACATACCCAGAGCAGCACCATCATCCAGATTATACCTTAATTATAGATGAGACCGCACTGGTGGGCTCAGGCGTGACCGTACTGATGGGCACTGATAAGCTGCACTGGTGGGCACTGGTTTGACCGCACTGATGGGCACTGATAAGCTGCACTGGTGGGACCACACTGATGGGCACCGATAAGCTGCACTGGTGGGCACTGGTGTGACTGCACTGATGGGCACATATAAGCTGTACTGGTGGGCACTGGTGTGACTGCACTGATGAGCACTGATAAGCTGCACTGGTGGGCACTGATGAGACCGCACTGATAAGCTACACTGATGGGCACTGGTGAGACTGCACTGATATGCATTGATAAGCTGCACTAGAGGGCACTGGTGTGACCATACTGATGGGCACTGATTAGCTGCACTGGTGTGACCACAATGATGGGCACTGATAAGCTGTACTGGTGGGCACTGGTGTGACTGCACTGATGAACACTGATAAGCTGCACTGATGGGCACTGATGAGTCCACACTGATAAGCTACACTGATGGGCACTGGTGAGACTGCACTGATATGCATTGATAAGCTGCACTAGAGGGCACTTGTGGGACCGTACTGATGGGCACTGATTAGCTGCACTGGTGTGACCACAATGATGAGCACGGATAAGCTGAACTGGTGGCCACTGGTGAGACTGCACTGATGGGCACTGATAAGCTGCACAGGTGGGCACTGATGTTACTGCACAGATGGACACTGGTAAGCTACACTGGTTGGCACTGGTGTGACTGCACTGATAAGCTGCACTGGTGTGTACTGGTGTTACCGCACTGATGAGCACTGATAAGCTGCACTGGTGGGCACTGGTGAGACTGCACTGATGGGCACTGATAAGCTGTGCTGGTGGGCACTGATGTTACCGCACTGATGGGCACTGATAAGCTACACTGGTGGGCATTGGTGTGACTGCACTGATAAGCTGCACTGGTGGGTACTGGTGTCACCGCACTGATGAGCACTAATAAGCTGCGCTGGTGGGCACTGGTGAGACCGCACTGATAAGCTACACTGGTGGGCACTGGTGAGACTGCACTGAAATGCATTGATAAGCTGCACTAGTGGGCACTGGTGACCCTACACTGATGAGCACTGATAAACTGGACTGGTGGGCACTGGTGAGACCTCATTGATGGACATAGATGAGACCATACTAGTGGACACAGATGAGACTGCACTGGTGGGCATAAATGAGTCTGCACTGGTGGGCATAGATGAGACTGCACTGGTGGACACTGATACGCTGCACTTATGGGCACAAATAAGACCGCACTTATAGGCCTCTTAGATTGTAAGCTCTAACGATCAGGGCCCTCTGATTCCTCTTGTACCAACTTGTGATGTAACTGTACTGTCTGCCTTCATTTTGTAAAATGTTGCACAAACTGTTGGCGCTACATAAATCCTGTATAATAATAATAATAAAAATAATGGGCATAGATGAGACCGCACTTATGGGCACAGATGAGTTTTTTTTCTCATGCTAACATTTAGTTCTGCCACATGCTGATGTAAAGCATCATGGACTGGCTCTTTCTGTGGTGCGGCTAGGGATGTGCTCAAATGCACCATACCAACACTGATTACTGTTAGAAAGATCTCAAAGCTACAGCAGGAGGAATACTTTTTAATACTGGATTACAGCAGATTACAATGTGTATAATACAGGCATCTCAACTCTCCCCCGACTTGTGGGAGTCTCCCGCATTTGGCTGCAGGCTCAAGGACACCTGCGAGCGTTGGGCGATCTCTCGGCTGGGCCTGTCACTCAGCCTCAGGCAGTAGACAGAGCAGCCCCAGCGGCCGAACGGAGTGTCTTCTGTCTGTGGCTGAGTGACAAGCGGAGGTGATGACGTCTGTGTTTGCGTGAAGTCGAGAACTGTGACAAAGTCCCGCCTCCTAGATAGATGGAACAATTATCCAATGATACATTGAATCAGTGTGACGTGTATCATAGGAGGTAGGACTTTGTTATAGTTGACGCAGGGATATTTGAATCCATGATAGAGCTCTGTGATCAGGCTGCAGTTCATGGACACAGGTAGGCTGAACTTCATGGGTACTGGTTAGGCTGCACTTCATGGGCACTGGTTAGGCTGCACTTCATGGACACTGGTTAGGCTGTACTTCATGGACACTGGTTAGGCTGCATTTCATGGACACTGGTTAGGCTGCACTTCATGGACACTGATTAGGCTGCACTTTATGGGCACAGGTAAGGCTGAATTTAATTGGCACTGGTAAGGCTGCATTTCATGGGCACTGGTAAGGCTGCACTTCATGGGCACTGGTTAAGCTGCACTTCATGGGCACTGGTTAGGCTGCACTTCATGGGCACTGGTTAGGCTGCACTTCATGGACACAGGTAAGGTTGCATTTAATTGGCACTGGTAAGGCTGCACTTTATGGGCACAGGTAAGGCTGAATTTAATTGGCACTGGTAAGGCTGCATTTCATGGGCACTAGTAAGGCTGCACTTCATTGGCACTGGTTAGGCTGCACTTCATGGGCACTGGTTAGGCTGCACTTCATGGGCACTGGTTAGGCTGCACTTCATGGACATAGGTAAGGTTGCATTTTATTGGCACTGGTAAGGCTGCACTTCATTGGCACTGATCAGGCTGCAATAAATTGGCACTGGCCACATTTAATTGGTACTGGTAAGGCTGCATTGAATTGGGGGGAGGGTGGCGCCACGGGGGTGGGGGGGGGGGGGGTCTTTGCCAGCATGCAGAGTCAACTCCCTGAAATTTGTTTTATAAGGCTGCAACCTTATGCCTGCAGAATGAGTGTGTGATTTATGTTAAAGTGGCTTGTTCACATTTACATGTACAGCCTAGTGTACCCTCCTGCATTCATTGCAATTTGCAAAGCATGAAGGAAATGTAGTTTTATTACAGTGTAGAGAGATGATCATATTTTAAACATGGAGTTCAGGCAATGGCCCCACCACAGTGTGGTACTGTGAGGGCCAAAACATATAAGCATGCCATGTCCTAGACTACAAATATGCACATAGAAAGTTTTTTTGGATGAAAAATGGACTTTGAAGGCATGCTGGATTAAAAATTATTCGTAAACTTTATTTGTTACATAATGGCATCTAAGTGCCTTAAACACAAGGCATCTAAAAAATCTTTAAAATGTGGATAACAGATAAAACGTGTATTTAAAGTAGCATATAAGCCACCAATGATCCCCAAAGGTACTGGTCACTAGATAGGTGAACCAGGACTCAGGAGGGTCAAACACATGTAACATGTAACATGCGTGTTACAGGGGTATATGTCGTGGGAGCGCAAACCCAATTCTTTTGGTATATTCAATATCACTCATTGAGACAATGATATAGTAACTTTAAACATCAATAATTGCAATGTTTTTTTTTACACCACATGAGAATCCCAGAAGCAGGTATAAGAATAAAGCTCAACTAGTTTCGCGCTTGAGTAGTCTGCACTTCATCTGGAGCTGAAAATAATAATCTGATGAAAGTAAATACATACATGTCAGGAAAACAACATTCAAACATATATCACAAAAAAGTCATACAGTAACAAATACATGTAAAGTGAAAATGAAATCACCTACATAGTATATATAGGAAACACGTATGCAGCAGCAGCGTGTTCCCCTTGGGTATAGCAGGATCACCCTAGGTGTAAATGCAGCGGAATCCCCTAAGGGGTCATCGTCCACCCAACAGCACGCCCTGAAAGAACCCAAGGCCGCGTCAGGCAAACATAGGAATAAAATAGTATAATATAATAGTGGGAGACTGCTTAGTACTAATCATGATACCGGCAATATATGTAAACAAAAGAAGAAGAAGAAAAAATGTACGTTCACATATAGGTCCACACTCAGATGGAGCAACAGGGGCCAAGTGGAACAATTTTTTATATATGTATATAGTAAAGGCCAATAGGGCCCGTTATTTAAAAAAGACAATATATGAAGTGTGTATTCACAGGATATGAATATACTGTAGGTTAGTACTTGCCCATAAATACCTGAGAATAGTATGTGCACCCAGAAGTCTCCCGATGGGAAGGATATATATAATAGAAAACTGATGGGCTAAGTGCACCAAGGTCTCCAGAATGGGAGGATAATACAATTGCAGCAAGCAGGATGATAACAGTTTTAAGATATGCCCCACGTTCTATATGTAGATTCCAACAGATCCAAGCTCCGGACCCCGTGGAACAAAGTAAAAACGTTCCATTGTAAAAAGGGGTAACAGTCGCGTATGGGGATCTGGGAAAATTCCCATACCCCTACATATGTGACTTACCCAAAGTATGTGTACCAGTGCAGAGTGTGGTCCATGTGTGCTGCTGCCCTAGCCGTAACTGGAGAAGGCCCATCCTAAATAGGGCAAATCAATGGCGTCCACACCTGCTAACATGCTGTGTGACGCCTCAACCCGGCCAAAGCTACCGCGCATGTGCTGCTTCGACCCCACTGATTCGCTAAACGCTGCAACGGCAGGGGAAGAGACGCTCACTACGCAGGAGGAGGTACGCCCGCACGGAGGGAGCAAGGAGAGTCCACCAAGGGCGCCCCCTGTGGACAACTCCCACACCGCAGCACCCGATCCCGAGCAGCGCCCAAGGAGACCAACAAGGGACGGACACTGACAGTGCTTTCAGCCGCGTACCCGCCCATAACAGTGCTTAGCCCAGGGGATCCGAGGACAAAGCAGAGTGAAGACAAGAGCCCCGGGCAGGGGAATCCCAGCTCAAGGATGGACCAGCGACCCATAGGGGGGGCAAACACTGCTGGAGATAATGATACAGTACATAGACAAATAAATGCGATGCAATAATTGCCAAATAGTTACAAACATCAAGCATGGAAGAGTAATATATACATTAAATGTAATATATTTTGAAACAGAACTTTTGGGGACAACCCCATACATTGCAACACACACTACATATAGTGTGCTCATATGGGATATGGGATGCCATTGATTGGGGAGGTGTGCCCTATTTATTATGGGCCTTCTCCAGTTACGGGCTAGGGCAGCAGCACGCGTGGACCACACTCTGCACCGGTACACATACTTTGGGTAAGTCACATATGTAGGGGTATGGGAATTGTCCCAGATCCCCATACGCGACTGTTACTCCTTTTTACAATGGAACTTTTTTACTTTGTTCCACAGGGTCTGGACCTTGGATCTATTGGAATCTACATATAGACCGTGGGACATATCTTAAAACTGTTATTATCCTGTTGCTGCAATTGTATTATCCTCCCGTTCTGGAGACCTTGGTGCATTTAGCCCATCAGTTTTCCCCGGACTCAATCTCCGCCGGCTACCCGCGATGCCCCCTCGCAGTGAAAGAACAGAGGTTAGTGTAAGTAAACACGGATCTCCGTTCTGTGAGAGGGGGAAGGGCTGTGATCACAGCCTTCCTCTATATCGAAGCTGTGATCGCTCCCCTTCCCCTGCTAGGGCAGCCCACACACAGTTAGAACACGCCCGGGGAACACAGTTAACCCTTAGAGTGCCCCCTGCAGGTTAACCCCTTCAATGCCAATGGCATTTACACAGCAATCAGTGCATTTTTATAGCACTGATCGCTGTATAAATGCCAATGGTCCCAAAAAAGTGTCAAAATGGTCTGACATGTCCGCTGCTATATCGCAGTACCGCTAAAAATCGCAGATCGCCACCATTACTAGTAAAAAATAAAGAAATAAAAAATCCCCAGAAATGAATTCTCATTGTCCATAAACGCGGCCACTTTTGCGCAAACCAATCAATAAATGCCGATTGCGATTTTTTTTTATCGCAAATATGAGGAAGAATATAAATCGGCCAAAACCGATGAAAAAAATTTTTTTTTATATATATTTTTTTGGATTTGTATTTTAGCAAAAAGTAAGAAATTTGTTTTTTTTTTGCAAAATTGTCGCTGTTCTTTTGTTTATATCGTCGATCAGAAATGACGCAGAGGTGATCAAATACCTCCAATAGAAAACTCTATTTGTGGGAAAAAAAGGACGCAAATTTTGTTTGGGTACAACGTCGCACGACCGCGCAATTGTCAGTTAAAGCGACGCAGTGCCGAATCGCAAAAAGGGCTCTGGTCCTAAAGTGTGAAATCCTTCCGGGGCTGAAGTGGTTAAGGAAAGTCACATAGTGGCAGGGCCTCACACTGTTACATTTTCTTCCACTTTGCTTTTTACTACCCTCTACCTCCTTGTAAGGACAGCACTTTTTTTCTTGCCAATGGCCATCCAGACCTGGAGATCATGTCATGGCACACAAATGTAGGCTACAAGTACATGAGTGAAAGAGAAGAAACTCTAACTCCTGAGCATTTTACTTTCTTTCTTGGTGACAGTGGGAATTTCTCTAAAACTAAAAAAAAGTTGTATTTGCATTCCTAGCAGGGTTGCCATCCTCCACAATTTTTTTTAATTATGAAACATGCAAATTTGCTGAGCGCATTTTTTTTTGATAACATGGAATATGACAGAGACTCCTATTAGAAAGGAAGATAATTGATATTTAAAGAAAATAAACAATATGCAACAATGAACAATACCCATAACAGGTAATCTCCCTGGCTTTACAATAAAAAAGTAAAAGCAGAGTAACAAATGTAAGTATGACTTTTTAAATATGACTATTTAAGACCAGGGGAAACCTGGGATGAAGCAGAAAAACAAGTCCTGCAGCATTCAGAATATCGTGGACATGGTCATGTTGCATCAACAGTGAGAGTAGCTTATAGAGGGATGATTACGCAAATCTTGAACCTAGCACTGTGCAAAAGCCACAAAATGACAAGTCAAGAAGCATGACTCTTACATACTCTTTAATTAAAGCCAGCCAACTAATTTTGAGTGAACTCAGGCACTATTTGAGTCACTATACCCAAGCTCAGCCGAATTTGAATCAGCTGGTTTTGAAACTGCCTATGTGCAGTGTTTAAATACCTGTGGAGGGGACTTTTTACTGACATTTCTGCTGTCCACAGACTTTTATGGACAGGGCTCGGCCATGCTCGGCCATTTTTGGCCTGGTGGGCGTATGCGCAGTGACTTAGTGCCATAATGGCGGCACATGGTGCCATTTTCGAATGGACAGCAGTCGCACTCGGCTTCCTCTGTGTCGGCAGCATATCAGTGGGTACGCCTACCGACCCAGAGACTGGACCCTGGCTGGAGCCTGTAGGGACTCTCACCACCACCACGCCACTGTAAGCATGATGGACTCCAGAGACCAATTCTATAGGTTACCATCCATAGGTGTGTGCAGCCTATTGCATTAGGGTGTGCACCCTAATATATATGTATAAATATATATATATATATATATCTATGCCAGTAGGGCAGGGGTTGGTCTCAGTAGAGCAGTGGACGGTGTCACTAGGGCAGAAATTGGTGTTAGTAGTTTATTTTTATTATTGCTTTTTTACAATTTAATTTTTTTGAAATTTTACAATATTTTTTTACAATATTTTATTTATTTATTTATTTACAATTGTTTAGAAGCCCCACAGACCCCTGATGTCTCACTTTTGAGATAGAGAAAGGGACTGAGGACAGATATTCCCCAAACCCTTTCTCTGCAGAAAAGCAGCAGGGAAATCTGTGCAGCACAGGGTGATTAGGGTGTGCCCAGGCACCCCTGGCACACCCTGTGAGCACGCCTATGTTACCGTCCTTTCTGGTCATATCAGTCAGGGGTTTGACCAGAGACAAGAAGTTATGAATAAACTTCCGATAATAATTGCCAAAGCTAAGAAAATGTTGTAGTGGACGTAAACCCATGGGTCGGGGCCACTGTAGAACTGCCGATAGCTTCCCTGGGTCCATTGAAAAACCAGCAGTGGAAATTACATAACCCAGGAATTGAACATGTTCACGATGGAACTGGCACTTCTCCAATTTACAATACAGGTTATTATCGTTCAGCCTCTGAATCACACGGCAGACATCTGTGTGATGACTCTCTAGGGACTTGGAATATATGAGAATATCGTCGAGAAAAACCACCACACATTGCTGCAACAAATCTCGAAGGACATTGTTGAGGTACTCTTGAAAAACTGCTGTGTGTTGCAAAGACCAAATGGCATTACGAGGTATTCATAATAGCCTGTCCTTGTATTAAACACAGTTTTCCACTCATTGCCCTCCTTGATCCTCACAAGATTGTATGCCTTTCTTAAATCAAGCTTCGTGAAAACCATTGAGGCGGTCAAATAATTCCGTAATCACTGGAATTGGATAAGCATTCTTAATCGTGAAGCGATTGAGACCCCTATAATCGATACAAGGTCTCAGTTTGTCACTCTTCTCTTTCACAAAGAAGAAGCCAGCACCAGCAGGAGACGAGGATTTGTGGATGAACCCTTGAGAAAATGCGTCTGCAACATAATCCTCCATGGCTTTATACTCCGAGACAAACAGAGGGTAAACCCAGCCAGGAGGGGGTATGGCATCAGGTTGAAGGTCAATTGCGCAATCATATGACCGTTGTGGAGAGAAACTACTGGCTTGACCTTTATCAAATATATTGATAAATTCACAGTATTCCTCTGGCAGGGAGCAGAGTGAAGATGTACACAAGACCTTAGCCACTTTCTGAAAACATGTCTTACTGCATTGTGGCGACCAGGAAAGAACCTCAGCACAAAGCCAATCAAAAGAGGGGTTGTGCCTGTTACCAAGGATAACCAATAACCACCGTAAAATGAGGAGAGGAAATGACTTGGAATTGGATTATCTCATGGCGAAGAGCTCCTATGGCCATGGTCAATGGAGCAGTCCCATGAGTCACCTGGGCAGGCTGCAAAGGTCTCCCATCAATAGCCTCAATGGCAAGTGGAATGGCCTGAAGCTGCAGTGGAATCGAGTGCTTAGACACAAAGGCACTATCTATGAACAGGCCTGCAGCCCCAGAGTTCATTAGAGCCTGTATCGTGATAAGACTCAAACAAAGAAAGGGTAATCGGAACCAGGGGCTTATCCTTATGGATGACTGGGGATGTAATAACATCACCTATAGTCTGTCCTCTACAGGACCTCAGGTGCAAGCGTCAAACCCGGATGGGTAGGACAATACTTCAGATGGTGACCTGCCTGGCCACAATAAAGGCACAATCTCTCCCTCCTCCTAACGGCTCTCTCATCTGCAGAGAGACGCGTGAAGCCCAACTGCATGGGTTCCATTTCACTGACAGGCTGGGAACCAGGAGGTATGGGAGGTGAGGGAGGCACGGGTGGGACTACAAAGCTTGGAGCCAAAAGTACAGGAGGCTTCCGCAAGCACTCCTTAAAGGAAGGTCTCTCTCTGAGTCTGGAGTCAATGAGAATGGCAAACATGATCAACCTCTCCAGCTCAATGGGTATGTCTTGGGCTGCTATCTCATCTTTGATGTTATCCGAGAGACCATGAGAAAAAGCAGCCACAAGAGACTCATTGTTCCAAGCAACCTCTGCTGCCAGAGTACAGAATTCAATGGCGTAATCGGTAACTGTTCAAGTACCCTGCTTGATGGACATGAGGCTTGTGGCAGCAGTAGTGGAGCGTGCGAGAACGTCAAATACCCTTTTAAAGGAGGCAACAAACTCTGGGTAACTCTAGACAAAGGGTTTTTGTGTCTCCCATAAAGGGTTTGCCCTGGCTAAGGCTCTGTCAGAAAGCAAAGAAATCACAAAATCTACTTTGCTTCTATCTGTGGGGATTGCTGGGGAAGTGGAGCGGAACCAGACATACCCCTTGTAGAGGTAATATTTGAGGCGGTTGCCTGCACAGAGACTTGAGCATCAATTTGAAAAAAATATTATCAGCAAGTGGATCGACAGCATTTTCTGAATTCATGGCCTTCGTCTACTATCAGGAACCATGAATCAGACTGGGACAGAAGTGCTGTAAAAATCACACTATTTAATAAAAATGGTAAAATAGAACAAACAGAGCAAACAAAGTCAAAACTTTGCCAGAGCCAGAGTGGATGGTTGGAGCAAGCCAGCAAACAAGGATCCAGAGATCAGCGAGTTCAAACAAACAGCATGCAGGGTCAGGAGCCAGAAAGGAAGTCAGCCGAGCAGAGTCTTTAAGTCAGGAATTGGTGACTAGTTGAAATAAACAAACATAAATAAACATAAAAAGTAAATTTGTGTTCAGTGCAGATAGTAAACTGTTATTATAGATGAGTCTGTCCCTTAAAGAGTATATTCATTTTGTGTCTCTACCTTCTATTGTTGTGACACCTAAGTGCTCATAAGTCTCTCACCTTACTGCTGTAAGGTAACAGCATATAATCTCTTCCCATCTCTTGTTGTATCTCCTCCTGCCTCTAGGGGTCCTCCTTTGGTTTATCGGCTTTATGTATCTCTGTGGTGGTGTTTTTTTCTCAATGGTGCTCTTGGGGGTACCTCCCGGTAAGTCTGAGCTAGTTGGAAATATAAAAGAAACTCTTTCATAGTGTAGTATCGTTTAAAAGGTTTTTAATATGTTTAACCGCTTCCATACCAGGCGAATTCCAGCATTCCTCTCCTACATGTAAAAATCATAATTGTTTTTGCTAGAAAATTACTCAGAATCCCCAAACATTATATATATTTTTTAGCAGAGACCCTAGTGAATAAAATTGCAATTTTTTTTATGTCACATGGTATTTGCGCTTCAATGTTTAAAATGCAATGTTATTGGGAAAAAAAAACACTTCCATGAATGTAAAAATAACAAAACAGTAAGGTTAGCCCAATGTTTTGTATAATATGAAAGATGATGTTACGCTGAGTAAATAGATACCCAACATGTCACGCTTTAAAATTGCGCACACTTGCGGAATGGTGTCAAACGTTGTTACATAATAATCTTCATAGGCTACGCTTTAAACATTTTTACAGGTTATCAGTTTAGAGTTACAGAGGAGGTCTAGTGCTAGAATTATTGCCTTTGCTCTAACGTTCGTGGCGATACCTCACATGTGTGGTTTGAAATTTTTTTTTATCACTTTTATTCCTATTACAAGGAATGTAAACATTCCTTGTAATAGGAATAGGGCATGAGAGGTCCTCTTTATGGAGAGATGTGGGGTCTATAAGACCCCCACATCTCTCCTCTAGGCTGGAAAGCCTGAGATCAAAAAAAAAAAAAGATCTCAGGCATTCCAGCTGAATACACGGCAGTGTTTACAACTCTGAGAGTCAGAGATGACCATCTGGTCCTCGGTCAGCTCTATGGTAAACTTCTGCCGCCTGTAAGAAAAATCAAGTGGCTGAACTGCCGCTATGATTGTTTTTACTCTGCAGGGAATCGCCGGCTGAAAAAAATTATATCTGAATGATGCCTGTAGCTACATTTAAATATCTCCACTGGAAGCCCAGGACGTTCTGCGGTATGGAAGTGGTTAAAACAGCGTTCTTACTCCCATTTTTAATGACCGGGGACCATCTGGTCCTCGGTCAGCTCTATGGTCAACTTCTGCCTCCTGTAAGAACAATCAAGCGGCTGAACTACCGCTATGATTGTTTCTACGGTGCAGGGAATCATTGACTGAAAAAATGATATCTGAATGATGCCTGCAGCTGCATCCAGATGTCTCCACTGGAAGCCCAGGACGTCATATGACGCTCTGCAATATGGAAGTGGATTAAACAGTGTTATTACTCACATTTTTGACAGTAAAAACATGCATATTCTCCACGAGCGGCAAGCTCATACTAGTGCATCACTTCCGGTATACCTCTGCCCTGTGTTGCGCCCTACACATTGCATCACGCCCACGTGACTTCATCAACGCTGAATAATTACTTTGTATTTCGTTTATTTATGATTTATTTTGGCACAATCATCATGTCTTAATATATATTGATCACAGAGAGATTACACATATCAATGGCGCAGAACCAGCACTGTTTGAAATTTACTACACATTAACCACAGAGCTGCTAACCGGTGCTTGTAGCAGTTAATTACTACAGCTCACTTCAAGTAATAGTGTGGGAGTACCTACCTTTTAACAATAGAAACCAATCAGCTTCCAGATTTTTTTGTCAAAGCTTAATTGAACAAGCTGAAGTTGGATGCCTACTGGCTACCATGGACAGCTGCACCAGATTTTGCACTCTCCATTTTTAGTAAATTAACCCCTGTGAGTCAATTACTTAACCACTTCCCGGCCAGCGTATAGACAAATGATGTCTGGGCGGGGGGGATCGTTATCCTGACTGGGCGTCGTATGATGTCCTCAGGATAACCCACGATCGCGTGCCCACGGGGGCGAACAGTGGTGTGGTGGGTCAGTTTGACCTTGGTAAAAAGCTTCCATTGGAAGGAAGAGCCGTGTATCATCTTTTCCTGTACTCGCGTCCGATGACGCGAGTAGTGGAATGCTGATCGGCGGCTCTCCTGAGAGAGGGGGTCTGCGCTGAATGTTTTATAAGCGCAACCCCCCCAGGATCGCCACACTAGACCACCCGTGAGCCCACCCAGAGAACATCGGGAGCGCCGAGCCAGGGACCACCAGGGAGCCGACCAAGACCACCAGGGAGCCGACCCTAGACCACCAGGGACACCATCATGGAGCGCACCCTAGACAGCCAGGTAAGAGGCACAATGCCCAGCATGGATGGCACTCAGTGGCAATTACAGATGCCACCCTATACGACCAGGGAATCAGTGCTGCCTATCAGTGCCCACCAGTGCCACCTATCAGTGCCCACCAGTGCCACCTATAAGTACCACCTATCAGTGCCCAGTGCCACCTATCAGTGCCGCCTATGAGTGCCCATCAATGCTGCTTATCAGTGCCCAGCAGTGCCGCTTATCAGTGTCACATATCAGTGCCCATCAGTGCTGCTTATTGTTGCTGCCTATCAGTTCCTATGAGTGCTGCATATAAGTGCCTCATTATTAGTGCAAGTCAGTGCCATTCAGTACTGCCTCATCAGTGCCCGTCAGTGTAGCCGCATCAGTGCCCATCAGTGATGGAGAAAATGTACTTATTTACAAAGTTTTGTGACAGAAACAGAGAAAAAGGGTTTTTTTTCAAAATTTTCGGTCCTTTTTTATTTGTAGTGCAAAAAATAAAAACCCCAGAGGTGATCAAATACCACCAAAAGAAAGCTTTATTTGTGGGAACAAAATTGTAAAAATGTTGTTTGGATACAACGTTGCACGACCGCGCAATTGTCATTCAAAATGAGACAGTGCTGAAAATTGGTCTGGGCAGGAAGGAAGGTAAGTTCCTGGTATTGAAGTGGTTAAATAAGTATGCAGATGATGACAGTCAGAAAAAAATCTTTTTGCATACTTGATATACAAGTTGTATATTACAAAATGTATGCACTGTAATTTGTAATTCAAATGTATGCACTGCTGAAACATCAATCTGTTATAAATGTATATATATATATATATATATATATATATATATATAGTGTATACACAGTATCTCACAAAAGTGAATACATCCTTCACATTTTTGTAAATATTTTATTATATCTTTTCATGTGACAACACTGAAGAAATTACACTGTGCTACAATGTAAAGTAGTGAGTGTACAGCTTGTATAACAGTGTAAATTTGCTGTCCCCTCAACACATAGCTATTAATGTTTCTTTTTAAGGATGTTCCAAACAGTTGATTTGGCCACACCAAATGTTTTTGCTATCTCTCTGATGGGTTTATTTTGTTTTTTCAGTCTAATGATGGCTTGCTTCATTGATAGTGACAGCTCTTTGGATCTCATATTGAGAGTTGACAGCAACAGATTCCAAATGCAAATAGCACACTTGAAAAGAACTCTGGACCTTTTATCTGCTCCTTGTAAATGGGATAGTGAGGGAATAACACACACAAGGCCATGGAACAGCTGAGCAGCCAATTGTCCCATTACTTTTGGTCCCTTAAAAAGCGGGAGGCACATATACAAACTGTTGTAATTCCTACACCGTTCACCTGATTTGGATGTAAATACCCTCAAATTAAAGCTGAAAGTCTGCAGTTAAAGCACATCTTGTTTGTTTCATTTAAAATCTATTGTGGTGATGTATAGAGCCAAAAAGATTAGAATTGTGTCGATGTCCCAATATTTATGGACCTGACATATATATATATACAGTGTCTCAAAAAAAGTGAGTACACCCCTCACATTTTGTTAAATATTTTATTATATTTTTTCATGTGACAACACTGAACAAATGCTTTTTGCTACAATGTAATGTAGTGAGTGTACAGCTTGTATAACAGTGTGAATTTGCTGTCCCCTCAAAATAATTCAACACACAGCTATTAATGTCTAAACCGCTGGCAACAAAAGTGAGTTTGTGTGGCCACCATTATTTTTCAGCATTGCCTTAACCCTCTTGGGCATTAAGTTCACTAGAACTTCACAGGTTGCCACTGGAGTTCTCTTCCACTCCTCCATGACGACATCACAGAGCTGGTAGATGTTAGAGACCTTGCACTTCTCCACCTTCTACACCTGAGTGTACAGCTTGTATAACAGTGTACATTTGCTGTCCTCTCAAAATAACTCAACACACAGCCATTAATGTCTAAACAGCTGGCAACAAAAGTGAGTACACCCTTAAGTGAAAATGTCCAAATTGGGCCCAATTAGCCATTTTCCCTCCCCAATGTCATGTAACTCTTTGGTGTTACAAGGTCTCAGGTGTGAATGGGGAGCAGGCGTGTTAAATTTGGTGTTATCACTCTCACTCTCTCATACTGGTCACTGGAAGTTCAATATGGCATCTCATGGCAAAGAACTCTCTGAGGAACTGAAAAAAATTGGTCCTCTACATAAAGATGGCCTAGGCTATAAGAAGATTACCAAAACCCTGAAACTGAGCTGCAGTACAGTGGCCAAGACCATACAGCGGTTTAACAGGACGGGTTCAGAACAGGCCTCGCCATGGTTAAACAAAGAAGTTGAGTGCACGTGCTCAGCGTCCTATCCAGAGGTTGTATAACAGTGTAAATTTGCTGTCCCCTCAAAATAATTCAACACACAGCTATTAATGTCTAAACCGCTGGCAACAAAAGTGAGAACACCCCTAAGTGAAAATACCCACATTGGGCCCAAAGTGTCAATATTTTGTGTGGCCACCATTATTTTTCAGCATTGGCTGTTCCATGGCCAGGTGTGTGTTATTCTCTCATTATCCCATTTACAAGGAGCAGATAAAAGGTCCAGAGTTCATTTCAAGTGTGCTATTTGCATTTGGAATCTGTTGCTGTCAAATCTCAATATGAGATCCAAAGAGCTGTCACTATCAGTGAAGCAAGCCATCATTAGGCTGAAAAAACAAAACAAACCCATCAGAGAGATAGCAAAAACATTAGGTGTGGCCAAATCAACTGTTTGGAACATCCTTAAAAAGAAAGAACGCACCGGTGAGCTAAACAGCACCAAAAGACCCGGAAGACCACGGAAAACTGCTGTGGTGGATGACCAAAGAATTCTTTCCCTGGTGAAGAAAACACCCTTCACAACAGTTGACCAGATCAAGAACACTCTCCAGGAGGTAGGGGTATGTGTGTCAAAGTCAACAATCAAGAGAAGACTTCACCAGAGTGAATACAAAGGGTTCACCACAAGATGTAAATCATTGGTGAGCCTCAAAAACAGGAAGGCCAGATTAGAGTTTGCCAAACAACATCTAAAAAAGCCTTCACATTTCTGGAACGAAATCCTATGGACAGATGAGACCAAGATCAACTTATACCAGAGTGATGGGAAGAGAAGAGTATGGAGAAGGAAAGGAACTGCTCATAATCCAAAGCATACCACCTCACGAGTGAAGCATGTTGGTGGCAGTGTCATGGCGTGGGCATGTATGGCTGCCAATGGAACTGGTTCTCTTGTATTTATTGATGATATGACTGATGATAAAAGCAGCAGGATGAATTCTGAATTTGATTTGGATGTAAATACCGTCAAATTTAAGCTGAAAGTCTGCAGTTAAAGCACATCTTGTTCATTTTATTTCAAGTCCATTGTGGTGGTGTATAGAGCCAAAAAGATTAGAATTGTGTCGATGTCCCTATCTCTATGGACCTGACTGTATGTGTAAACACAAATATACCTCAAAAAACAATCAGGCGGTCGGTGGCGTATATGTGTGCTAATATGCTCAAAAAGTGTAAGTCAAAGTGATATAAATTGCTTTTGTGCTTAAAAACAATGAAACAATGTGACAAAAAATACCAATAATTCAAATTAAGTTCAGAAACAGTAATAAAATATATAAAATATAATAAAAAATAAAAATATAATGTGATCTTCCTTCCAAACAAATAATAAATGATCCTGTGACTACTTATGCCAAAAATTAAACTAATAAACAGCGATAATTATAATGAAGAGTCCAAATAGTTTCCACTCAGTAATTTGTGTTCTTAATTATTCGCGATCCACTCCACTGCAACTTAAAATATGTGCTGGTATTCCACTCCATGCTCTCCCAATGTCTAACCACTCACCAGAGATCAATCCCCCTCAAAGGGCATACTCGCATAGGTGTAATATCAGCCCTGTGTCTCCGTATCCACCACTCCTTACATATGGACATCTCCCCAGCAGGCCGGATATATAAAAGAGAAAAGCAATCCTTCGTGCAATATCGTTTTAACTAGTTTAATGATTTAAAAATCTGCTCTACACTCACATTTGAATGAATAAAAATGAGTGTTTGCTGTATAAGGACAATCAAGAAGTCTGCTGTGTCTCTTGTGTTCCATGGACATTAACCAGAAGTGACGTATGACGTTAGGTCCTGCCCTAGGCGTTTCATCATTGAATGTCTACTGGAGCGGTGCCATATTGGTACACTCCCAGATATTTATAGTGTGTATTAACAGAGACACCCAATTATGTGTAGCTGCCATTTTGTTGTAGACCGAAATTTAACTTGCGGCCATATTATTGTGGATGATGAGCCAATACTGTCGGCACAACACAATAGATAGGGCTGCGTTCCTACCCAACAAAATTGCTTATGGAGGTACATATGCCAGATTGGGGGATACGCAGCGGACACATTGTACAGAACACATAAAATTACAAAAGTATATTACAAGAAAAATTATAACTCATATCTCCAACCAATAGATACATTCTCAATTTGTTAATTAAAAAAGTTATAAAAGATATTTCATTCTAAAAACATATGCGCAAAAGAAATGAAATACTTTTGTATAAAAAGGAGGATGTAAAGTGCTATGTTGAAAATTGTATGCACAGGGAATACAAACGGATGTTAAACGGATATGTATAAAAAAAGTAAATCTAATGGGAGCTGATATCTTAGAGAATATATGTCCCTTAATGTGAAATTTCTATATATCCTTGTATCGTGTGTATTCGCACAGTACCTTGGATGAGAATAGGATAGTGGATGTTATATGGGGGTACCCATTTAGGAAAGTGATATTGAAATTATTATTGGATATTATTCTTAAGGTGATATATATACCATATTAATTGTTGCGAAATATTAAGATAATAGATATTATGACTGGAAAATTGATGTTGCGATTGATTGAATCCACATAATATTTGGCCATGAATGTGTATTTATATAGATGTTGTTAAATATATGGAAGGTCTCATGGATCATTCATATCTGTTATATTAGTATCCAATAAATAAATAAATAGTCTAATTACATAATCTAACTTTCTTCTCGGACTGGTGGTAAAATTTGAACATATATGTAAATGATGAAAGTTTTATCATATAGGGAAAGAACACATATATTGGTATCTACATAGAAGTGTAATGTTTAATTGTGTCCTGTAATAGGCTACCTTAACGGTTATAGGAGATATTATCAAGTAGAAAATTATGGGAAAGGTTATTAGAAATCTGTGATAAAACAATTAAGGTCTTTTTCTATATTCATTCCTTCAGGTTGGAGTGTGATCAATAAATAAATCCACTTTGTCTCATTTTGAGATATTTTCTTAGTCTTGTCATCCCCTCTCCAATGTCCTGTGATTTTATCTATTGCATAAAATGTCATTGTTGAAGGATCTTTATGATGGTATTGTTTGTAGTGTCTAGACACACTGTGATTCATAAAACCTTTTTTGATATTTTTAATATGTTTTCGAATTCTTATGTACAGTGGTCGTATAGTCCTCCCTATGTATTGCTTCCGACATGGACACTCCAGTACATAAATTACATGAGTACTTCTGCAGGTGATCAGTTCCTTTATGTTGTATTCTTGTCCTGTAGAATATGAAACCCTTCAAACCAGGTAGAACTTTAATATGTTTTGGAGGATCCAGGACATTGTGAACTAATTTACTTCTCATCATGGGAGCTTTTCGATAGATAAAAGAGGGTCTGTCTGGTAAGATGGTTTTCAAGTTTTTATCGTATTTCAAAATGGACCAGTGTTTTTTTATAATTTTCTCCACTCTTTTAAACCGACCCTCCTGATATGCTGGTGACATGTATTCTTAAGCTTTTGTATAATTTTTATAGTTTTTTCCAAAATACTTAGTGTCACACAGATCTGTGATGTTTGTTATGGTAGTATTTCTAGGAAGTTGTTACTGTAAAATACGTTATCTATTT
>BLSH010056541.1:322961-343185 GCA_018402905.1 Glandirana rugosa | reverse complement strand
AAGTGGTTAAGACTGAAGTGGTTAAGACTCTTTTTTATGATTTTTATTATAGGATTTTACTATGGTTTAATACGATTCCATGTGATTCAGTATTTGTTTTGACCACCCAGCTCATAATTGCACATAAACGCTTACAGCAGAGCTTTTCTATCTGACCCCTGGTCCACGGTTCACACTGCGCTGGTGTACATCCTCCTTGACTAAAAACCACAGACATTTCCTGGAAACATCTGTAGTTTTCAGTGCAAAATTCTTCCGGGGCTGAAGTGGTTAAGACTGAAGTGGTTAAGACTCTTTTTTATGATTTTTATTATAGGATTTTACTATGGTTTAATACGATTCCATGTGATTCAGTATTTGTTTTGACCACCCAGCTCATAATTGCACATAAACGCTTACAGCAGAGCTTTTCTATCTGACCCCTGGTCCACGGTTCACACTGCGCTGGTGTACATCCTCCTTGACTAAAAACCACAGACATTTCCTGGAAACATCTGTAGTTTTCAGTGCAAAATTCTTCCGGGGCTGAAGTGGTTAAGACTGAAGTGGTTAAGACTCTTTTTTATGATTTTTATTATAGGATTTTACTATGGTTTAATACGATTCCATGTGATTCAGTATTTGTTTTGACCACCCAGCTCATAATTGCACATAAACGCTTACAGCAGAGCTTTTCTATCTGACCCCTGGTCCACGGTTCACACTGCGCTGGTGTACATCCTCCTTGACTAAAAACCACAGACATTTCCTGGAAACATCTGTAGTTTTCAGTACTATTCTGTTTATAGTAAAATACCTGAAGAAATATCCTTTGAATTCAGACATAGCAAGCAGATAGGCCAGAGAAAGGCCAGGGCAGCATTTGAAGGGAATATATTGAGGTTTATACATGTTATTTTTAATCATTATGGTCAAGAGTAAATAAATACAATTAAAAAATATTACTAATCAAATGAAATACTGCTCTTTTATATTGTCATTTCTTTTACCAAGTAGGAGGAGCTCTATAGTCATTTTCATGCATTTACCACTTTTTCTTTACGCCTCTGCTGAAAAAAACAAACAGTTTAACCACTTGCTTACTGGGCACTTAAACCCCCCTCCTGCCCAGACCAATTTTCGGATTTCAGCGCTGTCGCATTTTGAATGACAATTGCGCGGTCGTGTGACGTTTTACCCAAACAGAATGTGTATCATTTTTTTCCCACAAATAGAGTTTTCTTTTGGTGGTATTTGATCACCTCTGCGGTTTTTATTTTTTGTGCTATAAACAAACAAAGAGCGACAATTTTGAAAAAAGAACAAACTTTTTTACTTTTTGCTATAATACAAATCCAAAAAAAATATGTATAAAAAAATTATTCATCGGATTTGGCCAATATATATTCTTCTAATAAAAACAGAAGGATACTGCGCTACCTATATAACAGATCAATAGCTGCCGGCACAACAATAAACCAAGTTGGGAAAGAGCAGAAGAGTGAGAAAGTGCAGCACTGTATGGGAATCTTAAATGTATAGTCAGTGTGTCAAAGGTGAGAGCATATATGATACATCAGAACTTTAAATAAACTAAAAATATAGTCCAGAAATGATAAATGGCTGAACAATAGTAAATAGTGAACTCGTAAAACTAGTGGCCCTTAAATTATCCACACACTCCGCATGGGATGGAGACAGGGGGGCTATACACAGTCATGTAATGGTTGAGTGCAATGGGTAGGCCCAATTTCAGATATAGGTGCCCACTTATAGAGTCCAATGGTGTGATGTATTCTTCTACATATTTTTGGATATAAAAAAAAAATTGGTGTATATTGATTGGTTTGCGGATCTGGAAGGATTAAAGGGATGAGGTTTTATTTCACTACTACAGTGGGTTCACAATGAAGCTGTGGTATCTGCAAAGTTTGTGAATTGCTAACAATTAGCTAAAAACATTGCAGGTTTGCAGGCCAAAAAAAAAGAGGCATACCTATAATGCATCGGAAAGCCCCTGTTCACTCTCTCTGGTACAGGAAGTAAAGGAAATCTTACCCAACAGGCAGACATCAGTACATACCTGACAATGTTTCCAATTCTTTCTTTCAATTCAACACAGAAAAAATGTTTTGTCTGCAATTTCATTCTAAGTTCTTTCACACAGAAAGATTGATGTTGACTAGGCCACTAGGTCATATACTTTAGCTTTTTAATTTTTATGACATAGAGTTATGAGGAGTTAGAAGTACTGTCAGGTTTTTATTGCTCTGTGTCACCCTTATAAAGATTCACTCTTTAATTGTTCTGATCACCAATGTCAACTAAGGGTAAATTTTGAGCTGCCACCAGAATAGGAATGAAAGGAAAGGGGAAAGAGGTTTCTAGGAACCCCCCTTTCCTCGCGGGTCTGCGGCAGTGGGCAGTTTAAAGGCTCCCCCTGTGAGCCTGAGGCGCACAGGTGGCCTTGTTTAGGGTTAGGAACAGGTGTGTGAGTCACATGTTTTAGGAGGGTTTGACATGTGACTTTACCGCCTTTTTTCAAGCTCCTGGAGGACCCCTTAATGTGATTGGGTGTTCTGGGGTGAGGTCACAGGTGTTGCTGAGGAAAATATGTGAATTTCACCCTAGAACATTCCAGATTAAACCTGAACCTGCCTATAAAAGGGAGTTCCGTGAGTGGAGGGCTCATTTGCCTCAGAAGGCACAGCCGTGGTGCTCTAGAGGTTTACCTCATTGGGCAAGCGGGCTTTCTGGGGCTGAAGAATGAGCCTTCTGAGACGTCTCATCGAGCAGGCTGGCCAGGAGGGAGGAGAAGAGTGGGTTCGTCGCTGCCTGGAGATTCCTAGCGCGCCGAGTCAAGAGGCTCCTGAAGATGTTTCCCGTGCTGCCGCAGCTGAAGGCTCAAGACCGGGAGGAGGAGAACAGAGCAGCGCATCGCGGCAAGTGGGAACGCTGGAAGAACAGCGGGAAGTGGATCCGGAGCGCCGAGCGCCAGACGACGTCACAATACAAATCCAAAAAAAATATGTATAAAAAAATGATTCATCGGATTTGGCCAATATATATTCTTCTAATAAAAACAGAAGGATACTGCGCTACCTATATAACAGATCAATAGCTGCCGGCACAACAATAAACCAAGTTGGGAAAGAGCAGAAGAATGAGAAAGTGCAGCGCTGTATGGGAATCTTAAATGTATAGTCAGTGTGTCAAAGGTGAGAGCATATATGATACATCAGAACTTTAAATAAACTAAAAATATAGTCCAGAAATGATAAATGGCTGAACAATAGTAAATAGTGAACTCGTAAAACTAGTGGCCCTTAAATTATCCACACACTCCGCATGGGATGGAGACAGGGGGGCTATACACAGTCATGTAATGGTTGAGTGCAATGGGTAGGCCCAATTTCAGATATAGGTGCCCACTTATAGAGTCCAATGGTGTGATGTATTCTTCTACATATTTTTGGATATAAAAAAAAATTGGTGTATATTGATTGGTTTGCGGATCTGGAAGGATTAAAGGGATGAGGTTTTATTTCACTACTACAGTGGGTTCACAATGAAGCTGTGGTATCTGCAAAGTTTGTGAATTGCTAACAATTAGCTAAAAACATTGCAGGTTTGCAAGCCAAAAAAAAAGAGGCATACCTATAATGCATCGGAAAGCCCCTGTTCACTCTCTCTGGTACAGGAAGTAAAGGAAATCTTACCCAACAGGCAGACATCAGTACATACCTGACAATGTTTCCAATTCTTTCTTTCAATTCAACACAGAAAAAATGTTTTGTCTGCAATTTCATTCTAAGTTCTTTCACACAGAAAGATTGATGTTGACTAGGCCACTAGGTCATATACTTTAGCTTTTTAATTTTTATGACATAGAGTTATGAGGAGTTAGAAGTACTGTCAGGTTTTTATTGCTCTGTGTCACCCTTATAAAGATTCACTCTTTAATTGTTCTGATCACCAATGTCAACTAAGGGTAAATTTTGAGCTGCCACCAGAATAGGAATGAAAGGAAAGGGGAAAGAGGTTTCTAGGAACCCCCCTTTCCTCGCGGGTCTGCGTCACTGGGCAGTTTAAAGGCTCCCCCTGTGAGCCTGAGGCGCACAGGTGGCCTTGTTTAGGGTTAGGAACAGGTGTGTGAGTCACATGTTTTAGGAGGGTTTGACATGTGACTTTACCGCCTTTTTTCAAGCTCCTGGAGGACCCCTTAATGTGATTGGGTGTTCTGGGGTGAGGTCACAGGTGTTGCTGAGGAAAATATGTGAATTTCACCCTAGAACATTCCAGATTAAACCTGAACCTGCCTATAAAAGGGAGTTCCGTGAGTGGAGGGCTCATTCGCCTCAGAAGGCACAGCCGTGGTGCTCTAGAGGTTTACCTCATTGGGCAAGCGGGCTTTCTGGGGCTGAAGAATGAGCCTTCTGAGACGTCTCATCGAGCAGGCTGGCCAGGAGGGAGGAGAAGAGTGGGTTCGTCGCTGCCTGGAGATTCCTAGCGCGCCAAGTCAAGAGGCTCCTGAAGATGTTTCCCGTGCTGCCGCAGCTGAAGGCTCAAGACCGGGAGGAGGAGAACAGAGCAGCGCATCGCGGCAAGTGGGAACGCTGGAAGAACAGCGGGAAGTGGATCCGGAGCGCCGAGCGCCAGACGACGTCACCGCCGGCGGAGTGGATGGGCTGGCGAAGAGGAGGCGCACCCCGCGCTGAAGACACTCCCCATCTCCGCCTCGCAGATCGTCAGCTGATAGCGCTGCGCGGTCACAGCCGCGCAGGCGCCAGGCCTCTAGAGGTAGGGCCAGAAGTGAAGCGAACTCCCGGCGGCCATCTTGCCGAAGACCAGGAGAAGATTATCATAGGCAACCATGTATGCCTGAAGATGCTGGCATCGCGGATAGAGCGGTGGCTGGTTCATCCAGACCCCAGGATAGGTCAGTGCCCCTGGAACAGGAGGAACAGCAAAGGGATAATAGCATCCAGGTGGTTGGTGCTAATACTCAGCCACAGGCCATGATGGCAAGTGGAGTGGGTGAGTTGTCATCTACGCAATTATTAAATATGAATAATTTGCTTTCCAGGTTGGCCCAGGATTTGGACAGTAGGAGCCAAGCTGGTGAGATTACAAGAAATGTTAATTTACGGTTGGATAACTCTGTAGCTGGTGTTTGGGTGCCCCCTCCTGTTTCAGTGGGTGGTACACAGTCATCAGTTTCACATTCTGATTCATTAGTTACAAATTTAAGTAATGCTAGATCTCAAAACATTCCAGAAGTTTGTCTTAAAGAGACGTTGCCATGTGAAGTTTCTCCATTGGGTTATCATCTTTCTCTCAGCATTAAAGAAAGGATTTGGAGAGAAGAATTTATAGATGTTTAAGCTCTCCTACCATCTGCTAAGGAATTTTTGTCTAAAGTTGAGAGAAAAGATGATAAGGCAGAGGAGGATAGAAGAAGACCCGTTTCCAGGTCATTTCATAATTGGCTGCAGGCTTTTTGTATTTATAGTAGTGTTTTGTGTGAACGGTGTCCAGGAAAGAGCTCTGGGCTTTTTCAACACATTGATATAGTGCTAGAGGCATACAAGAACTTTGGGGGTACAGCTTGGTTTTTGTATGACGAATCCTTCTGTCAAAAACTGGCTGTCCATCCTAACTTAAAGTGGGGAGCAAAGAATGTTGGCCTATGGCTTAATCTTTTTCTCCCGCAAAGAGCATTCTCTTTTAAGCAGCCAGCATTTACAGACAAATCAAACACAGCAACAGGGTACAGAAAAGGCATATGCTTCAATTTTAACGATGGGCACTGTAAATGGCCCAACTCCTGCAAATACAGGCACGAGTGTGCCTTTTGTGCAGGAGGCCATCCAGTCAACAAGTGTTTTAAAAAAATGGCTTCTGCCAACCTGCAACAAGGGAGAGAGGCCTTTCAGAAAGGCAGTCACTCTGGTGAGTTTGCAAAAAATCCTTCCATGGCTTCTGGTATATCCAAACAGGCAGAGTGCTGAGTTACTTATCAGTGGTTTCAAGGATGGTTTTATTTTGCCTAAATTTTTAGGTCAAGGTTGTAAATTGGTGAAGAACTTGAAGTCAGTAGATGAGATGCAGTCTATAGTTAGGGAAAAAAATTTTAAGGAATTACAGGAGGGAAGGTTTGAAGGGCCTTTTGCTCACCCGCCATTTATCAATTTTAGAATCTCTCCATTAGGCATAGTTCCGAAGAAGGAACCAAATTCATTTAGACTGATTCATCACCTCTCATATCCAGTAGGAGATTCTCTGAACGATCAGATTTCGGAGGATATGTCTGCGGTGCAATACGCATCCTTTGAAGACACGCTTTCTAAGCTTAGGCAGCTGGGTCCAGGAGCTTTACTAGCTAAGGCAGACATTAAATCGGCATTCAGGCTTTTGCCGATCCATCCGGATTGCTTCAATTCCCTGGGGCTTTTCTTTTCAAGAAGGTTTTATTTTGATAAATGTCTTCCCATGGGGTGTTCCTTATCTTGTTTATATTTTGAAAATTTTTCTTCGTTTTTGGAATGGGTGGTTTTTTCAATAACAGGATCCTCATTTTTGATTCATTATTAGGATGATTTTTTATTTTTTGGCCCCCCCGGATTCTGCGGATTGTCTTTTTCTTTTGGAGTCATTTTTTAGGACTTGCAAGGAGTTTGGAGTACAGTTAGCCACGGAAAAGACTTGCTGGCCTTCTGTTTGTTTGGAATTTTTAGGGATCACCATAGACACAGTCCAGATGGAATTCCGGTTGCCAGGAGCAAAAATAGACAGGATCAAAGGTATGTTATACTGGTACATTAGAAGGAAAAAGGTTTGTTTACAGGAAATGCAGTCCCTGTTAGGATTACTGGCTTTTGCCACCAGAGTTATGCCGGTAGGGAGGGTTTTTTTCCAGAAGATTGTACTCGTCAATCTCTGGTTTAAAATCACCTTCTTCGCACATCAGGGTAACCCATGATATGAGGGAGGATCTTTTGGTTTGGGTTCAGTTTCTTGAACATTTTAATGGGAGAGCAGTCTGGCAACCGGAATTTGTCTTGGATTCAGATTTCAAACTTTTCACAGATGCAGCAGGTTCCATTGGTTTTGCAGCTGTCTGGCAAAATCATTGGTGCGCTAGGAGATGGGATAAACAATGGCAGTTAAAGGGTTATTTAAAAAATATTGTATTGCTTGAGCTATTTCCCATAATTGTAGCCTTGGAAATTTGGGGCTATGAATTTAGGAACAAACGCATTATAGTAAGTTCGGATAACAAAGGAGTAGTTTATGCCATCGATTGTCTATCATCAAAATCTCCGCCGGTCATTATTTTCCTCAGATATTTGATTTTTAAATGTCTACATTTAAACATATGGATCAAAGCACGACATGTGAAAGGGAAAAATAATGACCTGGCGGATTCGCTATCTCGATTGCAGATGGACCGTTTTTTCTACCTATTACCGGAAGCGGATGCGTTAGGAGTGGAGTGCCCATCTCATCTATGGGACATGATGTAAACCGAATTGCTGATAATATAAAGAACTTGGTTGCCCCTGCCACTTGGGCTGGATATCAGTCGGCCTGGTTGCTATGGTTACGTTTCTTGGATTCTCTCAATGAATCGCATAATGCTTTCTCTGAAGAGTTATTACTTTTATTTTTGAACCAATTATTCATTCAGAGGTATTCATGGTCACATGTGAATAAAGTAATGGTCGGAGTGTCATTTTTTCTGAAGTTGCAGAAATTGCCTTCCTGTTTAGCTCTGTTCTCAGTCAAACAGGCGCTTAAAGGTTATAAAAAAGGTAATGTTAATTCGGATGGGCGGGAGCCAATTACGCCTGATATTCTGAGTAAGTTATGTGAAGCATCGGCTCAAGTGTGTTTTTCTGATTACGAGGAGTTAATGTTTAAAGCAGTTTTTTCATTAAATTTTTTTGCAGCACTCAGGATTTCTGAGTTAGTCCCACGTAGTAAGTTTGGTACATATTATTTACGGTTTACAGATATAGTTATTGATAACAATGTGTTAAAACTCTTTATTAAGCGATCTAAGACGGACCAGTGCAGTAAAGGTAGGTGGATTTATCTCAATCCTCTGACTGGCTCCCTTATTTGTCCAGTTCAATTAATGTCAGATTATTTAGTGATTAGGTCTCACATTGGCACTTTTTTATTCAGTCATTCGGATGGTTCCCCACTTACAAAGTTTCATTTTATTTGTGTCTTCAAAAAATGCCTTGCTGTTTTTAATTTGCAGGGGCGTTTTACCTCACATTCCTTTAGGATTGGGGCTGCCACTGAGGCAGCTAGGATTGGTTTAGATACAGCAACTATAAAGTCAGTAGGAAGATGGAAATCTAATAGTTATAAGTTATATGTGAGGCCTAATTTTTCCATTTAACTCATTACAGGTAATGCTCTAGTGATTTGGATCATTGGCCACTCCTTCGTATTCTGGGCCCAGCGCAGAGCAGCCAACAGAGTTTATTCTGAAAATTTGGGCTTGGATCCAACTAAGTTTAAGGGTTTTTGGAGTGGGAGGAGAGGTATGGTGTGGGCAGATTTGTTTTTTGAGTTGGGGCGTCTCCATCAATTTCTCCCTCCTCCTGATATTGTGATTATACATTTAGGAGGTAATGACATAGGCCAAAGTAAAACTTTAGACTTGATTTTTAGTATAAAAAAGGATATGACTCAATTTAAGGCTTCTTTTCCACAGGTTGTGTTAATTTTTTCAGAGGTAATTCAGAGGTTGCGGTGGTTAGAATCGCCATCAATGAGATCGCTGGAAAAAATAAGGAAGTGGGTGAATAGGGCGATGGAAAAATTTATGAGTAGTGTAGGAAGATTTTCTTTCAGACATTTGGAGCTGGAAGGAGGTATTTCTGGCTTATATAAGGATGATGGTATCCATTTGACCGACATAGGATTGGATATATTTAATACAAATTTGCAAGAGTGTATTGAAAAGGCCGCGGTGTGGGGTTTTTGGTGACAGGAGGGTTAGTCCCTCCTGTCTGTTGGGAAGTTTATACATTTTGGATTATTTATAATACAGCTTGAGCCGTGGTGGCTAAGTTGTTTTGAGTGTTGCTTTATGCAAACGTATGTTTTCTGAATATGTTATACTTTAAAACCAACAATAAAAGGCCATGGCCAATTATTATCCAATTCTGTGTCTGGTGTATTTTTGTGATATTTTCTGCCTTACTGCCTTACTGCCTGTTGTACCATACAGTAGAGAGCTAATATTTCCATGGGGACACTTGTTCCCATGAAAACTGTCTAAGAGGTTATTTCCTTTACCTTGGAATGCTGTACTTTTGCTTCCTGTTGAGCCTACTGGACATTAAAAATAAATCTCTGCAAATATACTTAAATGACTAATGACCTTTGCTTTTCCCGTACAATTCTGTTTGCATTTTTATGTAGATGTCTTTAAAATACATTTTTCTTAGATAATTGCAAATTTCAACTCAAAGGGAAACCGAACATAGCACAATCAATCCAAACAGTTATTGCAGTAAATTCAAGCTTCATATGTATTTGTAAAGGTCCAAAATCTCAGCAACACCGCACAACTGAACAATTGACAAAAAAAATAGATATGCTTGTACCAACCCCAACTAACAGTTAGCAATTATTTTTTTTTTATCTCTTGACAGATTCTCTTAAAAGTCAATATCTATTTCTTTTACAGCATGCTTCCTATATCCTTTTTAATTGCAAAACAATTTTTTGGAAGAGGTACCTTCCCTCCAGCAGAGTCCTTGTCACCTTCTCAAATCCTGCCTTCTCTGTTCAAACACATTGGGTAAGATATTTACTGCTACATTCACTGCACAGAAATACATTAGAAGTTGGAATCTCATTCATTATTACGTCTAGTTTATGCACTGCAGCTTAGTATGATTTTAAAAAATTGAACATTTTTGTATTTTCAGCTTTTGGCATTAGCTTTGAACGCTCCTGAGATGACCTGCATTCGACATGCTCTGGTTTTGTTTTTCTATAGATATACAGTATAAAGGAAAGAGAAGCAGTTCCAGAATAAGAAAAAAATATATTAACACTTTTGCTTAATCCCTGTTCACACCTGTATGATATTTGCACTTTGGCTGTCTTGTGACAATGTATGACCAGAGGAATCACGTTATTGTTTTTTGTGCCTGTTCACACCTATGCAACATGCTTCTGTGCAGCCTAGGCGAAGTACTCTTGTTATTATGCATAAAAAAAAGTTTTCAATTTTGGACATTTAGTGAATCCTGTTACACGAATATTGCGGTCCTTTGAGGACCTTCGCGAAAAACATGACCTCCCTCAGGAAGGCATTTTATTGCTCCCTTCCAGATCCGACACTAAGCCTTATCCTTTGCACCTAATCTTCAATTTTCCAATTTATCCCCGTTCAAAAGTCTTCTCCTTGGGGGCTCATCCCAAAAAGGTTTAGTTTCAGACATTTGTAAACTATTAAATGCATACCCTGTGGAAGCCCTAGGAAAACACAGCTACATACTTGGGTAGGAACAGGCCATTGGGGAGGAACTATCCATGCCTCAGTGGCAGATTATATGGTCCCAATAGTTTAATATGCACGATTTACAAAGAAAATACATATAAAGTACTTTATTTTTGGTACATGACCCACTCCCGTCTTAAAGCTATACATCCCCTAGCTTCAGACCGCTGATGCCGGTGCCGCAAAGATCTTGGTACCTTGTTTAATTTTTATTGGCAGTGTTCATCATCACATTACTACTGGAAGTCAGTACAAGACTTCCTTCAAAGATTATTACATCTGACCCTCCTCTTTTGTCCTAAGATCTTTTTACTAGGGTTTCTTCAAGCCAAATTATCTAAACTTGCTAAAGAGTTGACACGCCATATCTTGACAGCAGCTAGATGCCTGGTGACTCTCCATTGGAAAAAGCAGACACCATCATCCCACATTGAATTTTACACTAGGATTAAGGATGTGGAAATTATGGAGTCACTGACAGCTCATCTCACTAAAACAGTCGAGCAGCATAATGCTGTGTGGGAGCCCTGGCACTCACGAGAAGAGTCCTCATGAGTAAATGTAGCTCCCCCAAAGGTTAGGCGTTTTTTAGTAAGGTCTTTTTGCTAGGAGAGGCAAAATGTGGTCAGGCCTGGCTGTAGGTGCAGGCCTGAATGTTTTGACCTGAGCTGTGGAGTGGTTCAGGGAGTGGCCGGAAATGGAAGGAAGGAACACCCCTTGGAGTTTCCTCCCCTTTGAGCAGGGAAGGCTCTGGAAAGGGGGATGGATGAGGAGGTGTCACTTCCTGATGTATGACAAGGAGCCCTGACCAATCTACAGTCTGGATTGGCAGGGGACAGGCCTCCTTAAATACAGCAGTCTGCCAGCAAGGGGGAGGAGAAGTCGGGTGGAAGTGTGGAAGATTTAGCAGAGGTGCTGTGGAGGCCTCATCCGGGAGGGAACCCCCAGTCTGGGGGGGGTGACCTTGAGGCCTGGAGTCTCGGGTGCAGCCTGGAGTGGAGTTGATTCCCGGAGCAGCACAAGGGAGTAGGAGAACAGCTGAGGTGGTACTGAGAACACTTTAAAGTATCCACTGGAGTCGGTGAGTGACAGACCCTGGGAGCTGGAGGAAAGGCTGGAGCAGGCTGGGAGAGGAATAGTGGACAGTCTGTGGAGGTCTGAGGAGCCAGTCAGGGGAAAGAGTGTCACTGGGAGGAAAGCAGGTTGGTGTGACCTGGAAGAGGGATGGGCTGGAAGTTGTAGTCCATCAAAGGCCCAGCTAGCACCAACGAACTAAGCTACACTTTGAGGGGTCTTTGACCCTGGCCTGTAACGGGTGGTCCGGAGGTCCTGCTGACAGAGTGCAGGCCTCGCCATGTGCTAGCTGCGGTGAAGAGAGAGGAATGGAGTGAGCCTGACAATTTTCCCTTCAGGTCAGGAAACTAAGTGAAGTGCTGGAGAGAAGTAAAGGAGCAATAGTCTGCAAGTGAAGTGCTGGAGAGAAGTGAAGGAGCAAGAGTCTGCAAGAGAAGTGCTGGAGGAAGTAGAGTGTATTTACAGTCATGTATATAGACGGTTCTGTAACCAATCCTTTGGGAATCCCACAGTCACCCTTTTTCTCCATCCAAGTTAAATCCCCTAAATAAAACAAACAAAAGCAAGAGCCAGCCTGTTCAGTGACTTCGGATGTGTGTATATGGTGGGATTGAGGGCAGCTATAAGGTGAACCACAACTACCAGCCACTCCCGAGGGAGCACATGGCTACATAAAGAATATGTCTCATTGTCTGTAGGGATGTTCCCGATGTTCGTTTGTTCACAGAGCATACAAACATATGGGGCGTTCGCGGCAAATTAGAATTTGCAGCGGAGCGCCCCATAATGCAATGCGAGATCGCAGTGCATTGACGGCTGCTGATTGGCCAAAACATGCACCTGACCTGCATGCTTTGGCCAATCATGGCTCAGGGGGTTAATTCCACGCTCCACACTATATAAGGCTGCTTACACAGCGGCCGCATGTAGTGTGTTGGAGTGGAGATTGAGAGAACTTGAGCTAGATTAGGCAGATTAGTTAGTGGCGTGCAGGCAGTTTAGTATATACAGTATCTCATATAAGTGAGTACACCCCTCAAATTTTTGTAAATATTTTATTATATCTTTTCATGTGACAAAACTGAAGAAACTACAGTATGCTACAATGTAAAGTAGTGAGTGTACAGCTTGTATGACAGTGTAAATTTGCTGTCCCTTCAAAATAACTCAACACACAGCCATTAATGTCTAAACCTCTGGCAACAAAAGTGAATACACCCCTAAGTGAAAATGTCCAAATTGGGTCCAATTAGTCATTCCCCGGTGTGATGTCACTCGTTAGTGTTACAAGGTCTCAGGTGTGAATGGGGAGCAGGTGTGTTAAATTTGGTGTTATCGCTCTCACTCTTTCATACTGGTCACTGGAAGTTCAAAATGGCACCTCATGGCAAAGAACTATCTGAGGATCTGAAAAAATGAATTATTGCTCTACATAAAGATGGCCTAGGCTATAAGAAGATTGTCAAGACCCTAAAACTGAGCTGCAGCACAGTGGCCAAGACCATACAGCGGTTTAACAGGACAGGTTCCACTCAGAACAGGCCTTGCCATGGTCAACCAAAGTTGAGTGCACATGCTCAGTGTCATATCCAGAGGTTGTGGATATAGACAATATGAGAGGAAATAGACATATGAGTGCGGCCAGCATTGCTGTAGAAGTTGAAGGGGTGGGGGGTCAGCCTGTCAGTGCTCAGACCATACACCGCATACTACATAGAATTGGTCTGCATGGCTGCCGTCCAAGAAGGAAGCCTCTTCTAAAGATGATGCACAAGAAAGCTGAAGACAAGCAGACTAAGGACATGGATTACTGGAACCATGCCCTGTGGTCTGATGAGACCAAGATAAACGTATTTGGTTCAGATGGTGTCAAGCGTGTGTGGCGGCAACCAGGTGAAGAGTACAAGGACAAGTGTGTCTTGCCTACAGTCAAGCATGGTGGTGGGAGTGTCATGGTCTGGGGCTGCATGAGTGCTGCTGGCACTGGGGAGCTATAGTTCATTGAGGGAACCATGAATGCCAACATGTACTGTGACATACTGAAGCAGAGCATGATCCCCTCCCTTTGGAGACTGGGCCGCAGTGCAGTATTCCAACATGATAATGACCACAAACACACCTCCAAGATGACCACTGCCTTACTAAAGAGGCTGAGGGTAAAGGCAATGGACTGGTCAAGCATGTCTCCAGACCTAAACCCTATTGAGCATCTGTGAACTGAAGCAAATGAAAGGTAGAGGAGTGCAAGGTCTCTAACATTCACCAGCTCCGTGATGTCATCATGGAGGAGTGGAAGAGGGAGGCACGTGCCGGAAATGTAACTGTTTTTTAAACTGTTAAATGGATGGGCTTACTACCGCCTTAATATATATATATATATATATATATATATATATATATACATATACAGTGTAGTATAACCCTCAAATTTTACATTCGCCTACTCATATTTTGCGAGTGCAAGATGAGGGCTGGTGAGCGTGGACTGCCTCTGATTCAACCCCCGCTGGTAGGCAGGGTTGAATGGGAGCTGTTCTCCCTGCCAGGGATAGAGAGGGGGAATAATTGAGCCAGATCATCAGAACAGGGATTGCTTGCTATAAGAGCTTTCATTAGAATTCTTGCAGTGTACCCAGAGCTCACCTTCACAGTCCCGCCTCTTGCCATTTGATAGACCGTATACCGGTCCAATGGTGGGACGTGTGACGTTATCGCCGGGCCAGGAGGCGGGACTGTGTAACGTGAGCTCCAGGAACACAGCGGAAATTCAAATGAAAGCTCTTAGAGCGAGTAATCCCCACTCTCTGTTGATCCTGCCAGCTCGCCTGTTCCTCTGCTCTCCTCAGGTGAGGCTGCATGTACGGGCACCTGTCAGCATGTATGGGCAAATCAGGCTGCATGTATGGGCATGTCAGGCTGCATTCATGGGCACATCAGGCTGCATGTATGGGCACATCAGGCTGCATGTATGGGCACGTCAGGCTGCATTCATGTGCACTTGTTAGCATGTATGGGCATGTCAGGCTGCATTTATGGGCACATCAGGCTGCATTTATGGGCACATCAGGCTGCATGTATGGGCACGTCAGGCTGCATTCATGGGCACGTCAGACTGCATTCATGGGCACGTCAGGCTGCATTCATGGGCACATCAGGCTGCATGTATGGGCACGTCAGGCTGCATTCATGGGCACATCAGGTTGAATGTATAGACACGTCAGGCTGCATTCATGGGCACATGTCAGTATGTATGGGCACGTCAGGCTGCAAGTATGGGCACATTAGGCTACATGTATGGGCACGTCAGGCTGTATTCTTGAGCACATGTCAGCATGTATGGGCATGTCAGGTTACATGTATGGGCATGTCAGCATGTATGGGCAAATCAGGCTGCATGTATGGGCATGTCAGGCTGCATTCATGGGCACATGCCTGCATGTATGGGCACATGTATGGGCACATGTCAGCATGTATGGGCAAATCAGGCTGCATATATGGGCATGTCAGGCTGCATTCATGGGCACATTTCTGCATGTATGGGCACGTCAGGCTGCATTCATGGGCACAAATCAGCATGTATGGGCACGTCAGGCTGCATTCATGGGCACTGGTTGTGCTGCACTGATGGGCACTGGTTACGCTGCATTGATGTGCACTGGTTACATTGCACTGATGGGCATTGGTTATGCTGCCCTGATGGGCACATGTCAGGTTGCATTGATGGGCACTGGTTACGCTGCACTGATGGGCACTGGTTATGCTGCACTGAAGGGCACTGGTTACGCTGCATTGATGGGCACTGGTTATGCTGCATTGATGGGCGCTGGTTATGCTGCATTGATGGGCACAGATGAGGCTGCATTGATGGGCACTGGTTATGCTGCATTGATGGGCAGAGATGAGGCTGCATTGATGGGCACTGGTAATGCTGCATTGATGGGTGCAGGTCAGGCTGCATTGATGGGCAGTGGTTATGCTGCATTGAAGGGTGCAGGTCAGGTTGCATTTATGGGCACTGATGAGGCTGCGCTGATGGGCACTGGTGAAGCTGCACTGATGAGCACTGATAAAGTTGATGTTAATATTTATTTTTGTAACTTAATTCTGCATAAAACATTTACATGTAATTTCATGAGAATTTATGAGGGCGTGATAAGGGGCAGGATTATGGGCGGGCATGGTAGGGGTTGGGTGGGGCGACCGGTGGCGAGTGGCTCTTAACGCCTGGCTAGTTTTGAGCCCTAGTGTTATATATATATATAAACACATACACACGGTGCATTCAGTGTAGACTATATATACAGTGCATTCGGCGGTGTACAGTATATAATACACTTCAGGCGGTGTATTAGTATATATACAGTATCTCACAAAAGTGTACAAAATATTTTATAATATCTTTTCATGTGACAACACTGAAGAAATTACACTTTGCTACAATGTAAAGTAGTGAGTGTACAGCTTGTATAGCATTGTAAATTTGTTGTCCCTTCAAAATAACTCAACACACAGCCATTAATGTCTAAACCATTGGCAACCAAAGTGAGTAAACCCCTAAGTGAAAAATGTCCAAATTGGGCCCAATTAGCCATTTTCCCTCCCAGTGTCATGTGGCTCGTTAGTGTTACAAGATCTCATATGTGAATGGGGAGCAGGTGTGTTAAATTTGGTGTTATCGCTCTCACTCAATCATACTGGTCACTGGAAGTTCAACATGGCACCTCATGGCAAAGAACTCTCTTTGTATCTGAAAAAAAGAATAGTTGTTCTACATAAAGATGGCCTAAGCTATAAGAGTGCCAAGACCTGAACAAGAACTGAGCTGCAGCACGGTGGCGAAGACCATACAGCGGATTAACAGGACAGGTTCCACTCAGAACAGGCCTCAACATGGTCGACCAAAGAAGTTGAATGCACGTGCTCAGCGGTCATATCCAGAGGCTGTCTTTGGGAAATAGACATATGAATGCTGCCAGCATTGCTGCAGAAGTTGAGGGGTGGGCGGTCAGTCTGTCAGTGCTCAGACCATACGCCACACACTGCATCAAATGGTCTGCATGGCTGTTGACCCAGCAGGAAGCCTCTTCTAAAGATAATTAGGGATGAGCTGAACACCCCCCCCCCGGTTCAGTTCTCACCAGAACATGCGAACAAACAAAAAGTTTGGGCGAACATTCAAGCACCATTAAAGTCTATGGGACCTGAACACGAAAAATCAAAAGTGATAATTTTAAAGGCTTATATGCAATGTTATTGCCCTAAAAAGTGTATGGGGTCCCGGGTCCTGCCCTAGGGGACATGTATCAATGAAAAAAAAAGTTTTTAAAATCGATAGTTTTTTCAGGAGCAGTGATTTTAATAATGCTTAAAGTGAAAAAAAAAAGAAAAATTCCTTAAAATATTGTGCCTGGGGGGGGTGCCCTTAGTCTGTGTGTAAAAGGGCACATCTCTGTGAGGTGTAGAACATAGCCGGAGCAAAACGACATTTCCATAGGAAAAATCATCATTTAAAATTGCGGCTGTAATGTATTGCCAGTTCCCGGCAATATACAAAAAAAAACGCTGAAAAAAAGTGCGTGGGGTTCCCCTCCCCAGTCCAAACCAGGCTCTTTGGGTCTGGTTTGGATATTAAGGGTAACCCCGTGCCAAATAAAAAAAAATTGACATGGGGTTCCCCCTAAAATCCAAACCAGACCCTTATGTGAGCATGCAGACCTGGCCGGTTAGGATGGGGGGGGGCGGTCGAGCGCCCCCCCCCCCCCTCCTGAACCGTACCAGGCTACATGCCCACAACATGGAGAGCATGGGTGCTTTGGGGGACGGGGGGCTCTGCTCCCCCACTGCAAAGCACCTTGTTCCCATATTGATGGGGACAAGAGCCTCTTCCCCACAAGCCTGGCCAGTGCTTGTGGGGGCCTGCGGGTGGGGGGGCTTATCGGAGTCTGGAATATGGTAAAGATTGTGGTGGTTATGGCGCTGCTCAACTCACTGAAGACTATATTATATAGTAAACCTGTCTGTTCATCAAATTCTCTGAAAATTCTCAAAAATTTTTTAGAGAAGTTTCAGAGAATTTGATGAACAGACAGGATTACTATATAATATAGTCTTCAGTGAGTTGAGCAGCGCCATAACCACCACAATCTTTACCATATTACTGAAACTTCACCTTCGGGGAGTTTAGGTGGAGGCTGCAGCTCCAACAGTAAAACCCTCATCCGTTTGCACGGAACACTATTTCCTTTTATCGGAGTCTGGAAGCCCCCTTTAATAAGAGGGCCCCCAGATCACGCCCCCCCCATGTGAATAGGTATGGGGTACATTGTACCCCTACCCATTCACCAAAAAAGGAGTATAGTGTTAAAAAAACAAGAGGCAGTTTTTGACAAGTCCTTTAACGTGTAAAATAGCTCTTTTCTTCTTTCTTCCTCCATCTTCTCCTGGCCCGGTCCTTCTTCTGGTCTTCTGCTTCTTCTTTTAGTCTTCTTGCTTCCTCTCTTAGTCTTCAATCTTCATGGTTCAGAGGGGGATGGTCTGGTTTGGATTCTGGGGGGGACCCCACACCATTTTATTTTATTTGGCGCAGGGTTCCCCTTAAAATCCATACCAGACCTGAAGGGCCTGGTTTGGATTTTGGGGGGGACCCCAAGTCATTTTTTTTTTAAATTTTGGCACAGGGTTCCCCTTAAATTCCATACCAGACCTGAAGGGCCCCATGTCATTTTTTTTCTTAATTTTGGCACGGGTCCTGCCGTTGTAAATTAGTTATAAAATTGTGATAAAATCCTCCAGTCAAACAGGTGGTGAAAAATTGGGCCTTGGGTGCTGGCGGTGCCAGAACACTGTAACCCCTTGCAGTTACTCTTGTTGGATGGAGGAACTGGGCCTGATGTTGTAAATAAGTCTACAAATTGTGATTAGAGTTGAGCGAACCTGACCTGTAAAGATCGGGTTCGTACCGAATTTTGGGGTGTCCGTGGCTCGGACCCGAACCCGGACATTTGAAAAAAAATTTGGGTTCGGGTTCTGGGTTAGGGTATTTGATCCCGCCTGTTGAATAGCTGCAGGGCAGCCAATCAACAAGCGTTTCACTGGTTTGCCCTTAGAAGCCATCACAGCCATGCCTACTAATGGCATGGCTGTGATTGGCCAGTGCATCATGTGACCCAGCCTCTGTATAAGCTGGAGTCACATAGTGCTGCATGTCACATGCTCTCAGGCTAGTTTAGGGAGAGGATGCTGCCGGCGCTGTGAGGGACAGATTGCAGATATAATAACATCTCATCCTGCATTACAGAACGATCTGATTGTGGACTAGGTAGAGATTACTACTACTACTGCTTTTAGGGACAGATTGCAGATCTAATAACATATCATCCTGCATTACAGAACGATCTGACTGGACTAGGTAGAGTCTACTGCTTAGAGGGACAGATTATTGTTCGAAAATCATCTTCTAGTTCTATAGGGTCAGGTTCCTGCTGTTGCTTTAAGGGACAGATTATTGTTCGAAAATCATCACCTACTCCTATAGGGTCAGGTTCCTGCTGTTGCTGTAAGGGACAGATTATTGTTCTAAAATCACTTTACTTCCTTTTGCAGCCCTCTAGCATTTTCCAGCACTTTTTTACAGTCATTTTTGTGGCGAAAAGTTTGGGTCCCCATTGACTTCAATGGGGTTCGGGGTCAAGTTAGGGTCAAGTTCGGTACCAAACCCGAACTTTTTCGCGAAGTTCGGCCGGACCCACCGAACCTGAACATCCAGGTGTTCGCTCAAATCTAATTGTGATTAAATCCCCCAGTCAAACAGGTGGAGAGACTTCCGGTTCCGGCGCCATATGACTAGGGAGTGAGAAGAAGCAGCTCCGGTCCACAGCCCCACATAACCGGCTACAAACCCGCAAAGAGCGACTCCACCACGGCATACTATCAAGCCGCCGCATCCCGGGTAAGGCAAGCATTGACAGATTCGTCCTACATGGCGGAACACCCGCCTGCACCACAGCTAGAGCCGATTCAGCGGGAGCGGGCACACACGCGGCCAATATGGCGGACGGGCAATCCCCAGCCGCGCACACAACATCCCCAGCCGCCGTGTCTGCCCCTCCCTGGGATGCTTCCGAGGCACAGCTCGCACGGATCGCACAATCGGTGGCGGCGCTGCTCTCTCCCACGATCTCAGAAGCCGTGGAGAGAGCAGTGCAGGCAGGCATGGAGCACCTCACAAAGCAGCTGAGTGAACACACAAAGAGACTGGGGGAATTGGAGTCCCGCACCTCTGAAATAGAGGACGAGTTACAGTCCTCACAGCACACAGAACAAAGGCTTCTTCATACTCAGCAATACCTCGTGACGAGAGAGGTGCCGAAGACTCTAGCACCCTCTCTCGTCGCGGCGGTGGCTAACACGCTAGGCACGCTCGACACGGAGCCTTCGTAGGGTCCCTCCCCGTCTGTGCCGCCGACCCCTACAACACACGCGCCGACCCCTAACGGGCAGGCGGTATAACCGGCGCACACACGGGCGAGGGCGACTTAGCCGAGATCGACACCACGTCCGCCCACAAGGCGGTACATCCTGCTTAGACAGTTACGAACGGAATGGGCCCTACGCCGCCGAACTATCATACGGCACCAC
>BLSH010056541.1:279502-299144 GCA_018402905.1 Glandirana rugosa | reverse complement strand
TTTCAGGTGCTGCACATCTCGTATCTTCACAGCATAGACAATTGCCTTCAGATGACCCCAAAGATAAAAGTCTAAGGGGGTCAGATCGGGAGACCTTGGGGGCCATTCAACTGGCCCACGACGACCAATCCACTTTCCAGGAAACTGTTCATCTAGGAATGCTCGGACCTGACACCCATAATGTGGTGGTGCACCATCTTGCTGGAACTATGATGTCGGTGATAGGGAATTGCTGGCCATCAAGTCGGCTTTGGAGGAATGGCGGTACCTCCTGGAAGGAGCAGCTCACCCAGGATTGGTTTTTGCTGACCATAAAAACCATAAAAAAAACATATGCTGTGAAGATACGAGATGTGCAGCACCTGAAACTACAGATACTGGAAGCCTGTGCTAGCATTTCTCCTGTGGTGTTGCTATCAGTGTGTGAAGAGTGGGAGAAGAGGGTTGCATTGACAATCCAACACAATGGGCAGCACATTGAACACATTTTATAAGTTGGCAGAAACTTGTAAATAACTCATGAAAGAATAAAGCTACGTTAAAACCAAGCACACCGTTGTTTTTCTTGTGAAATTCCCAATAAGTTTGATGTGTCACATGACCCTCTTCCTATTGAAAAACAAAAGTTGGATTCAAAATGGCCGACTTCAAAATGGCCACCATGGTCAACACCCATCTTGAAAAGTTTCCCCCCTCACATATACTAATGTGTCACAAACAGGAAGTTAATATCACTAACCATTCCCATTTTATTAAGGTGTATCCATATAAATGGCCCACCCTGTATATTCCTTAAACCACTTATCCATGCTGAACAATCTGAAGGGTGACCTTAAGAAATGGACCAAATTGAACATTTCTTGGTTCGGCAGAGCTGCCATCCTAAAGATGAATGCGCTCTCCCAACTATTATATACTCTCCAAACAATTCCTATAACCATTCCACCCGTATTTTTTAGAACATAGAGACATATTAGCTCAGAATTCCTCTGGAAGGACCATAAGCCAAGAATAAGCTACTCACAACTATCACTACCCAAACATTTGGAAGGCATAGGCTTGCCTGCCTTCACAATTACTACAAAGCCTGCCATTTATCTAGAATCATTGACTGGAACGTCCATAAATTAAGCAAAGATTGGTTCACTCAAGCACCTTCAAGCACCTCACTTGAACTGGACTCATCCCCCTGTCTACTGAGCCAACATGTCCCCAATGACCTACAGGACCACCCTTTAATTGGAGCAACACTACAATGCAAGTCTTCTAATCTATCATCGTTACCTGGCCCGCTTACCCCAATTAGGCTGAACCCAGATTTTCCACCAGGAATGCATCACCTATTTCTCTCTGACCAATGGCCACATGACCGCATGTTAGCACACCAATTTTACGATGGAGGCAAACCTTTGTCGATCACGGACCTAGAGGCCCATACTGGGGAGAGACCCATCCCTCTCTGGTCCTTTACCCTAATCTCACACTACATCTGAGCCCCACAAAAAAGTTGGGCATTCACAAGACATCTAACCAAATTTGAACTGAACTGTAACAGCCAATCCCCACAAACCCATCTAATTTCCACTATGCACACCCTTCTATTTGCCAACCACTCTCTTAAAGCTTATAAGGCCTGCGCATCCTGGGAAAGGCACCTCGCTTTGTCCGTGTTGGAAGCAGAATGGGAACTAATACACCTTAACATACATAAATCCTATCACGTTGGTACCGCACCCCACGTGTTATTCAAAAATACAATTTGGAAATACTGGAGACCTGCTGGAGGTGTCAATCAGATCGAGGCACGATGATGCATATTTGGTGGACCTGCCCAAAAATCCAACCTTTCTGGCAAACGGTGAGATCTACCATAAGGCAGGTGAACACGTATGATCTGGACAACTCCCCGGGGCAATTTTTACTCCACCACTCGACTTTGCCGCACAGGACCTACCACAAATCATTGACCATGCATATGGTGAATGCAGTGAAACAATGCATTCCCATATACTGGCGCACCGCACAACCCCCTTCTATCAAGGATTGGTTTCTCAGAATACACCAAATAGCAGAACTGGAAGAATTGATCCATGTGGCCAAGGACTTAACAAATAAATTCAATCAAAAATGGGCTTGTTGGACCCATTTCGTGACTACGGTAGAATATTCCCAACTGGATGATATGTAATGACTGTCCTAGAAATATGGTTTCTTCCCTCTTTAAATTATTATCCCCAGCCCCCTCTGATTAATAGCTAAAGCCCTGGCTAGACAGCACTGCACACAATCTTGGGAACAGGAGAGGACCCCGCCTTTTTTTTCTTCTCTTTTTCCTTTTCATTCTCTTTCTCACCCCGCCATTTCCCTTCTCCTCCCCATATCTGGCCCCTTCTCTACCCCCCTTATTTTTCTTCCCCACCACTTACCCATCTTTCTCTTTCTTAAGTAAGTCTACCACATCCTCCTATGAGTTCCTATTCATCCAGGTTCTGGCCCATAGAGGACCCCATTACCAGACACCGAAATAGACAACATGTTGCCCCACGTTCCATCTCTACAGAGACTTAGGGTCCTTTCACACGAGCGGAGCCCGTTTTGACAGGCTCTGCTGCTCAGCGGGGATCCATCCGTTTATCCCCGCTGAGCCGGCGGATGACAGGACAGTCACTGCACTCAATACGTACATACGTGACATGTGCCATTAGGAATTCTTCCAGGATCTCCTGAGGTTTCTGTAGATGGTTGAATGTTTTTAGAAGGTGTGGGGTGAGCAAGTTGGTGAAGGTTTTATAATAATGGGCGGTGTATCCGTCTGGGCCGGTGCTCTTCCCTGTTTTAAGGGTTTTTATCGCTGCAGTGAGTTCTAATTCAGTAACGGGCGCTTCTAGGTCCTGTATGTCATCCTCCTCTAATTTAGGCATACCACTGCGTATTAAGTAGTCTTGTATTATTTGTGGTCTCGTCCCTGTCAGATCACTGGGTTTGTGGGTTTTCGGTAGATGGTATAAATCTGAATAGTATATATGGAAGGTCTGAGCTATTTTATCTGTTTCATATATATGTTGGCCTTTATTATTTTTAATGGCATTAATATTATTAGCTAATTGGGATTCCTTAAGAGTTTTGGCATGATATTTCCTGGTTTTGTCTCCATGTTCAAAATAAAATCCCTTTTTCAGGAAAAGGTTTCTTTTTGCTTTTAGAACTAGAAGGGATTGTAGCTTTCTACGTACTTCCAGCAGCTCTTCAGCTGTCTGTTTTGCTAGTGTTTGTTTGTGTTTGCTATCTGGGTGGCGTATCTTAGAGATCAAATCTCCAATTTCCCTTTCTGCTTCTCTTTTTCTTTACAAACCCAACTTCATCAGTACCCCTCTAACCACACATTTATGAGCGGACCAAATGGTTAGTGGAGAGAGGTCAGCAGTATCATTATCTAGAAAATAGTGTTTTATTGTGTCCGCAATCTTGGATTGATTGGTGGCATCGGTAAGAAGGGAGGGGTTTAGGCGCCAAGTATCACCCCTATTTTTTTTAGTTGGTTCACGGAGCGCTAGGGAAATTGGTGCATGGTCAGATATTGTGGCGTTACCAATTTTAGTATTGTTTAATAGTGGTAAGTCCCTTTGCGAGATAAGTACATAGTCTATGTGGAGTGTTTTGTTGTGTAGGGGGGAAAAGTATGTATAGTCCCTCTCAGACGGGTTTACCGTACGCCATGTGTCTATCAGAGTAAGGTAATTTAGTAGTTTTCGGATTTTGCGGATTCTACTGTAGGGTACACAGGATTTCACATTAGAAGTGTCCTGTAGGGGATTCAATGGTATATTGAACCCCCCCCCCATTATTATGCCATCATTGGCAAAGCTTTTGAGCTTGTCTGTGACTTCCTGGCAGAACGTGACATCGGCAGAATTTGGAAAATACACATTGGCCAGGGTGAGGGGTATCCCTGCTCACTGTCCCTTAAGAAATAGGTATCTGCCATTTGGGTCCGACAATTGGTCCTTAATCTCTAAGCCTGAGTTTTTGTTGATGAGTATGGAAACTCCCTTAGCTTTAGAAGTTGCATTGGTGGCATGGAAGGCCTGAGTATACTGTTTGCTATGAATCTTTGGGCTGGCTCCCGTCATGAATTGTGTTTCTTGGAAGATTACTACGTTTGACTGTATCTTCCGTAGCTCTCTTAGAATGGCTACCAGCTTCTCTGGCATGTTTAAGCCTCTTACATTTAAAGAGATTAGGAAAGTTTTTTTCCCAAGTGCTGAGAAAGTCATGGTATTAGTGTTTAAGAAATTAGTCTGCATCCAATGGCTCTCCTGTCAGAACGGTCTGTGACAGGGCCATTGGATGCAAGATATTCATGGGGGATTTTGGCTCATACACCAGCCATCCTCCCCCCAGCCCTAGGAGCCTTTCCATCCTGTCAGTCCAGAGCGGCCGCATACACAACCCTCCACCTGGGGCATCATTCAGCCGCAGTCTGACTACAAGTGGGACAGGCTCACCACCAACATAGGAGCCAGATGAATATGTTTGTAAGTAACTTTAAAAAATGAACTGTTTTAAACTGATTCATGGTTGGATTGCTTCATCCTTACTGCAATCACTTACCAAGTTCAGGCATGTGTTTTATTCTTGTAGAATAAGCGCCATCATATGGATTCTAGTTTATCCTTAGTTCCTTACTCTTTCCCAAGAGCAAATCTTACCTGCTTAGTTACAAGCTGACACCGAACTTTACACATCCATTGAACCAGCGCCACATCTATTTCTGTTTTTTTTTTTCTTTTCTCGATACCTCTATCAATCTCTCTCCCTCTACCCCCTCCCTTCCCAGGGATGGAGCATATCTTAATGGCCACACTATTATGCCCATTATAGGCTATACACGTCCCACTGTGGAACTGGGTGGCTTTCACTTTGTGCATCCATATCTAGGCATCTCTGTACTTTCATATATTTGTGTCTTGTTATATGTTTTGCATGCATCTGTCCATTACACCGGAACAGTGTTACTAGTGTTTTTGTGATAATGCTAAAGAGCGTACATATATATGGAGTATTTACTCTGTTGGTTTTTAATTGATTACAATTACATTATAAAATTTTAATTGTATTACAATTTTAATTATAAAAAATACAATAAACCTATTTTTTATAATTAACTTCTTGAGTACTGCCCATTGTTACCATAGTAGCCGCTTTGTAGTCCAGTGGCCTGTAATGGAACAGTTTTTAACTATGCATTACTCATGATTACCTGATGGATCACTGGGGAATTTGTTAATTGCAGTAAGAATCGGCACTAATACAGTGATAGTTGTGATCTTCCAGGTTCTATGCACGTGGCTGCCCCACTGAACATTGACCACAAGGGGTCACTCACTTGGCACTGTCACCATTTATAGAATGTCTTAAAATTTTTTTTTCAATTAATACAAAGCGTTCTTTGTTTGAATGAGGTGGAGAGGAGGGGTAGTGAAATGACGATCTCCATCTTTTTTTTTTAATTTGGTATGTTTCTGTGCTCATGTGCCATTTGTATAGTTAGGATCTAATTCTGTAACCTAATCCATTCATTTAAACTTAGGGATTCAATATTTTTCTGTCTTGCAATTATTGTGCTTTTTTTTTTTTTTTTTTTTTTTTTTTATTTTACAAACAAGAAAAGGAGACCTGGAAAGGTTTTGGTTGCATTATCTACTGCTAAGTCATTAGCTATACCCTTTAAACAAATGGTAGCATTACAGATATTTTGTATTGAGGAACTACCTGCAATGACATTTGGAATGACCAGCTAAAAGATCCTGCATTGGAACAATATCAGATCATATGCAGAAAGTGTTCTTTAGTTTTGTGACATTTATGATGATCTGGGTAATTTGTTGCTGTACCCTTAAACTTAACCTATACCCTTAGGGTGGTGCCAACCTTAGTGTATGTGCAATTCAGACAACCTATCATGTGTAGTGAATATAAGCAGCTGTCCCTTTTAAGTAACACTATTAGTTAAAAATATACAAACGTAAGGATCGGCGCTACCAAAATATACACTGCAAATCAATAACACTTATAAATTCATGCTCAGATTATTGTCATACCACAAAACAAAATGTATAATTTTTATATTAAAAAAGGTCCACAGTGTACAAAATCAAAACCAACACCAACTGTGTTGATTGCAGCTTGTGTGCTTCTTCTTATTCCTTCCACTGTTAATTTCACCACTTGTGCTTATAAAATGTGCACTCACCACAGATTTTGACCCCTGTTTAAGGCAAATCAAAACACCCTTTTCCAATAAGCTCTCTCACAGTGGATTTAGTTACTTCTTCTACCACCAGCTTCCAAAACTCAGCCACATTCCAAGAATAAGATTATATCATTGTGTAGTTTTTTTTTTAATTAAAACAATGCTAATATTTAAAAAAAAGAGTACTCACATTTCCTGTGCCCTAAGACTAGCACCAGTGCAAGCAGCTTAGTTCTGGGAGGTTAACTCTTCTGACCCCCGCTTACATGGACTGGCGTGCATTCCAAACACATATGTAGGAACCGGATGTGATGTCACATGTAATCCTGAAATTTGGGCAATGTGTGCTTCAACGCATTTCACAAAGATGGTGTCCTGAAGACCCATCTTCTTATGAAGTTCTTAAAACTTTGCTTTTTGTAAGGGTTTACTTACACATCTTCATAGAAGTGACATAACAGCTTCAATATCTAGTCATATAGTGGCTGAAATGTATAAAAGTTCCCCTGCTGCCTGGTCTGTTGTTCCCATGTTTGAAGGTGGTTGAGAGAGGTTGTCTGTTCATCTGCAGTTTTAATCCATGTTTGATTTGCTTCTCATGAGCAGACATTTTTTGCATTTCTTCTCTGACACCGGCTCAGGCTGTGGCACTGTAGGAGCCATATATGACACGTGTAGTTGAGAGATCATTAGATCCTGTAGAATTCCTGACAAAGGATGAAGGCAGTTGAACTTCTTCCTTTAGCCCTTTTTTTAACCCTTCCATAACCCTTTTGAGACTCAATGTAGCAGAAAATAAACCTTTTCTAGCAAAATGTTCCCATTTTGTTTGCTTTTCTTTAGAAAGATTTTAATATTTTTCAAGCTTCTTTCTATTCCATAGCTCATATGAAGTTCTTTCCAGGTAAGCGGTTTGGGGATAGCAGGCTGTCATTGACCTATCTACATCAAAAAGAAAGCCACTTTAACATAATGTGAGGCTCATTCTCTCTGCAACACAAATGTGTTCTGAATGAGAAATTGGCCACACTCCTAAAATTCATTCACTGGCAATGCCCCCAAACCTGTGTCAGTCATATCTGCATGTAACTAGACTGGTGCAAGACAGGATTGCCTTGTCAGGCTTAGTAGACTTCAACAAAATGATGACAGTCTGCACACAGACACCGACTCCCTGTTGCATAAATGTGAGTGAGGTTGGTAAAAGATGGTTTCAGTTCCTGTCCTTTGCCTGTAGAGAACTCCTTAGATGCATTTCATACTATTCAGGGCTTACTTATAGAAGCAATCTGCAGCAAGGACCACTTTTGATTATATAGCATCATAGGCCACAAATGAACAGAATCCAGACAGATCACTTGTGAGCTCAGCAGCTCCACCTGCTGCTCAGAGGACAAACCTGCTGGACTTGCAGTAGTATACTAAGTCAGTAAAATCACAGTGTACTGTATGAACTTTAAAAATGGCACGTTAGTGCCATCACAAGACCACAAAACAAACTTATTGTTAATGGAATTATAAACATTGGGTCAGTGTATAACTAAATGGCAGGCCATTTTATTGTCAATAGTAATAACAGAGGGAAGGGTTGGAAAGGCATAGGTGGGTCAGCCAGCATAGTGTGGACAAGTTTATTTATTCCGTTTTTTTTGTTACTGAGTGACCAGGGTTTTTAACCATTTGCCCACTATGCATGTATACCCCCTTCCTAATCAGGAAAATCTTCAGCTTTCAGTGCTCTCACACTTTGAATGACAATTACTCAGTCATGAAACACTGTACCCTTATGAAATGTTGTCCTTTTTTCACACAAACAGAGCTTTCTTTTGGTGGTATTTAATCACCACTGTTTTTTATTTTTTGCAATATAAATTAAAAAAAGGGCTGAAAATGTTGTAAAAAAATGCATTTTTCTTCGTTTTTGCAAATTAGTAATTTTTCTTCATACATTTTGGCCAGAAGTTATACTGCTACATATCTTGGTAAAAATAACCCATCTCAGTGTATATTATTTGGTTTTTGTGAAGGTTATAGAGTCTACAAGCTATGGTGCCAATCATTGAAAATTCATCGCACCTGATCACACCTGATGTACTGACGGCCTATCTTATTTCTTGAGACCCTAACAAGCCAGAAAAGTACAATTACCCACAAATGACCCCTTTTTGGAAAATAGACATTCCAAGGTATTTAGTAAGAGGCATTGTGCATTTTTTTAAGTTGTCATTTTTTACCACATTTCTTTGCAAAATGAAGATTTTTTTTTCACAAAATTGTCATATTAACAGGTTATTTCTCACACACGGAATATGCATACTTGCAACTATACCCAAAAACACATTCTGCTACTCCTCCTGAGTATGGTAATACCATGTGTGTGAGACTTTTACACAGCCTGGCCACATAGAGAGGCCCAACATGCAGGGAGCACCGTTAGGTGTTCTAGGGACATAAATTACAGATTTACTTTCTTGACTACCTTTTTTTCGAAAAAATTCATACTACCTATTACACTTTTGAAGGTCCTGGAGCACCAGGACAATGGAAATGCCCAAAAAATCACCCCATTTTGGAAAGCAAACTCCTGAATGTATATTCTATATGGCATCATGAGTCTTTTCAACATGTCATTTTTTCCACAAGTTTTTGGAAAATGTGGAAAGAAAATGAAAATGCATTTTTTTACATATTTTTATGGCAGTGATGGGCACTGATGAGGATACATTGATAGGGTGGCACTGATGAGCACTCACTGATGGACACAGATGTGCACTATTGGGCACTGATAAGCACTAATAGAGCACTGTAGTGGCACTGATGAGCACTCACTCATGGCACTATAGGGCACTGATAAGCACTCACTAAAGGCACTGATGTGCACTGTAAGGCACTGATGTGCACTGATAAAAACTCACTGATGGGCATTAATGGCACTAATGGGCATTGATGAGCACTGTAGTGGTACTGCCAGGCACTGATGAGCACTGTAGTTGCACCATAGGGCACTGATGAGCACTGTAGGGGCAATGATGAGCACTATAGTGGCACTGTAGGGCACCGATGAGCACTGTAGTTGCCTTGATGGGCACTGTAGTAGCACTGATGACAAACAAACCTATTAGCCCTACAAATGGCCAAAATCTACTAAAAGTATTCACTCTCTCATAGACTAGAAAGAAATTTGCCACTTAGTTTAGGTTTACCTAATTTCAAAAAGAATTTGTGTAGCGCTTAATGAATCAAACCCTGGCAGTTTTGCTCATTCCAATTCCAATTGAGTGAAGGCATTGCTAGTTATAAGATAATTTGACCTATTCTCTGAGATATACTAGAGGCTTTGTATTTTAGTTGCTACACAGGTGGTGTCACACAACACCTTAGCCTTCAGAAAGCATATAAGAGGACTGCATTGTAAAAAAACTTGCATTGCAGAGATCAGGTGGCTGTTAAAGTGATGATTTTCAAGACGGCAGCAGACAAACAAGAACCAGGGGACATATCAAGGTCATAACTAGAGTAACAAACATGGTTTGCAATATATGTACAGCAGCTAGCAGAGACCAGCAGGAACCTTTTGCTCAATCACAGGTATGGCACACCGAGTAGAATTTGTAGTTGCTTCAGATTACAGATTGCTTAGCATCTTCACACTATGATACAAATGAAATTTCAGACATAACATCAGCAAAACACAGTGGTGCTTTAGATATCTATAGCATATATATAACATTTGCAGTATAGAAATTAATTTATACAGCTGAATTATTGATGTGCATCTACCTAGTATAGCAAAACCAGTGTGAAGTTATATGTAACATATACAGCTATTTTGTTTTGCAGACCATTGAGAAGTATTTCAGAATTCAATTGCATTGATCACTGTTAACAAAATGTATGCCAAAGGGACAGTTTGTTGGGGCCTGTGTGTCTTGGCCATTAAGATAAGTAAACAATTTAACAATTTTCTTGAACTGAGAAAGCATTTAATTTGTAATGCAGTGCCTGATATACATAAAAATGTGCCTGTATGTGCTAAACCCCTTACATCATAATTACAAACACAGTTTAGAAAAAGCAGAAATTAATCAAATTTTCCTGGCTCAGGAAAAGCTACACTTTGCTGACAGTGTTGTACTATGATACCCATAGATAGTATTAAATAAATAAATAAGTAATTTCAATCAATTTTATTGAATTATCAAAGGAAAATAAATGTATTGCAACAGTAAGTTACAATACAAAAAAAAAAAAAAAGGAAATATTCCATGGAGTGGTTAAAAACTAAATCCCCAGGAATTAGTTTACAAGTAAAGTAACATACAGTACAATGACTTAGAGCAAGTAACACTGCTGTTAGATGCCATTACCAGATACACAAATAGAAAACAAATGTAACGTTTCCTCAAAGAGCCTTCAAAAAAATGTTGAGGGGGACACAGGTTAAAAGAAAGAGAGAACAACGTAACCTGATAATAGTGTGATGTCCAGCGTTTTGACTGCTCACCTATAAGACAGAAAGAAAAATTGTAAGTACTCACATTTAGTGCAAAAAATAAATGTGTGGACCATGCAGTGGTTTTAATCACATTGAGTACTAAAGAAGAAAACAGTGGGCCTCCCAGTTCATCTGGGGCAAATTCAAACCTTGCTTGCCCGAAACAACTCTCTACATTCCCTGTATAAGGGGAGGCCTTTGTGTTCCTAACTTTGCAAAGTACTATGAAGCTCAGTTGGCACAAATTCCCAAATACCATGCTACCAAAAGAAACATCACTCTGGGTAGCAATTGAATCAGTAGATTGTGATCCCCTCTCCACAGCTAACCTTTTCTGGTTAGCACCATCACAACAGTGTTCTGTTGCCAACACCATAACCAAACATAGTTTGGTTCTTTGGGATAGGCTCAAAACTCAATTCAGCCTCCAATCCCCCATAACCCCATACTCTCCTTCCTTCGCAACCCCTCCTTTTACCCAGCTTGAACATCACCATCGTCCTTCTCAGACTGGGCCCAGGCAGGCCTGCTATGTGCTCACAATTTCTACAAGACTAACTTGTTTACTCTCTTCCAGTTACTCCGTGAGACACATAGAGTTCCATCCTTAGGAACTCTTCTGGTACTTACAAATTAAACACTTCTACTCACCATGTTCCCCTCTTGTTTCCACCCCCTCGCATTTGTCCTCCTTTGCCTTTGAGCAAGCTTGCAAATCTGACCGGCACAGAAATCTTATCTCTGACCTACAGTATCTCACAATAGTTAGTACACCTCTCAAATTTTTGTAAATATTTTATTATATCTCTCCATGTGACAACACTGAAGAAATTACACTTTGCTACAATGTAAAGTAGTGAGTGTACAGCTTGTATAACATTGTAAATTGTCTGTCCCCTCAAAATAACTCAACACACAGCCATGTCTAAACTGCTGGCAACAGACGTGAGTACACCCCTAAGAGAAAATGTCCAATTAGCTATTTCTCCTCCCTGGTGTCATGTGACTCTTTAGTATTACAAGGTCTCAGGTGTGAATGGTGAGCAGGTGTGTTAAATTTGGTGTTATCACTCTAACTCTCTCATACTGGTCACTGAGAGTTCAACATGACACCTCATGGCAAAGAACTCTGTGAGGATCTGAAAAAAAGAAATTTTGCTCTACATAAAGATGGCCTAGGCTATAAGAAAATTGCCAAGACCCTGAAACTGAGCTGCAGCATGGTGGCCAATAGGAATGAGCCGAACACCCCCCGGTTCGGTTCGCACCAGAACATGCGAACAGACAAAAAGCTCAGGGCGGACATCCGAACACCATTAAAGTCTATGGGATGCAACATGAAAAATCAAAAGTGCTCATTTTAAAGGCTTATATGCAATGTTATTGCCCTAAAAAGTGTATGGGGACCTGGGTCCTGCCCTAGGGGACATGTATCAATGAAAAAAAATGTTTAAAATCAATTGTTTTTTCAGGAGCAGTGATTTTAATAATGCTTAAAGTGAAAAAAAAAAGAAAAATTCCTTTAAATATTGTGCCTGGGGGTGTCCTTAGTCTGTGTGTAAGAGGGCGCATCTCTGTGAGGTGTAGAACAGAGCACAATGACATTTCCATAGGAAAAATTGTCATTTAAAATCGCAACTGTAATGTATTGCCGTTTCCCGGCAATATACAAAAAATTGCTGACAAAAAGTATGTGCGGTCGTCGTCATCCCCCCCCCAGTCCAAACCAGGCTCTTCGGGTCTGGTTTGGATATTAAGGGGAACCCCGTGCCAAATTTAAAAAAAAATTACATGGGAGTCCCCCTAAAAATCCAAACAAGACACTTATCCGAGCATGCAGCCCTGGCTGGTTAGGATGGGGGAGGATGAGTGAGTGCCCCCCCTCCAGGCTACATGCCCTCAACATGGGGAGTATGGGTGCTTTGGGGGAGGGGGCTCTGCCCCCCCACCTCAAAGCACCTTGTCCCCATGTTGATGGGGACAAGAGCCTCTTCCCCGCAAGCCTGGCCGGTGCTTGTGGGGGTCTGTGGGCGGGGGGCTTATTGAAATCTGGAAGCCCCCTTTAATAAGGGGGCCCCCAGATCCCACCCCCCATGTGAATAGGTTTGCGGTATATTGTACCCCTACCCATTCACCAAAAAAGGAGTGTAGTGTAAAAAAAACAATAGGCAGTTTTTGACAAGTCCTTTATTTTGAAAAATAGCTCTTTCTTCTTTCTTTTTTCTTCCTCTATCTTTTCCTGGCCGGTCCTTCTTCTGGTCTTCTTCTTCTTTTAGTCTTCTTGCTTCCTCTGTTCGTCTTCAATCTTCAATCTGCATCTTCTTTCCCCGCCGCCGCTGCAGTCCGGCCTCTGCGCGTCTTGCCAAATAGGCGGTCTTCACAATGACAGTTCTTTTATAAGAAGGGGCGGGGCATCCCATGATGTAAATGGGGACCCACACCCTCTGACATCACATGACATCATAAGGGGGCGGGTTCACTTAGTAACATCACTGGTTGGCCCCGCCCCTTCTTATAAAAGTACTGTCATTGTGAAGACCGCCCATTCGGCAATATGCACAGGGGCCGGACTGCAGCAGCGAAGAGAGCGGCGGCGGGGAAAGAAGAAAGAAGATGAAGATGAAGATTGAAGATTGAAGATGAAGAGTTGAAGCAAGAATAAGAAGAAGACCAGAAGAAGGACCGGGCCAGGAGAAGATGGAAGAAGAAAGAAGAAAGAGCTATTTTCCAAAATAAAGGACTTGTCAAAAACTGCCTCTTGTTTTTTTTTACACTACACTCCTTTTTGGTGAATGGGTAGGGGTACAAGGTACTCCAAACCATATTCAAATAGGGGGGGTTGGGATCTGGGGGCCCCTTATTAAAGGGGGCTTCCAGATTCTGATAAGCCCCCTGCCTGCGCACCCCCACAACCACCGGCCAGGGTTGTGGGGATGAGGCTCTTCTCCTCATCAAAATGGGGACAAGGTGCTTTGGGGGCAACCTCAAAGCATCCTCCCCATGTTGAGGGCATGTGGCCTGGAATGGTTCGGAGGGGGGGTGCTCGCTCGTCCCCACCCCCTCCTGCCATGCCAGGGCTGCGTGCTCGAATAAGGGTCTGGTTTGGATTTTGGGGAGGACCCCATGCCATTTTTTTAAAAAAATTGGTTCGGGTTCTCCATACCAGACTTGAAAGGCCTGGTTTGGATTTTGGGGGGAACCACACGTCATTTTTTTTTTAAATTGTGGCACAGGGTTCCTCTTAAATTCCATACCAGACCAGAAGGGCCTGGTTTGGATTTTGGGGGGAACCGCACAAAATTTTTAAAAACATTTTGTCACGGGGTTCCCATTAAATTCCATATCAGACCTGAAGGGCCTGGTTTGGATTTTGGGGGGAACCGCACGTCATTTTTTTTTTTTATTTTGGTGCGGGCCCTGCTGTTGTAAAATAGTTAAAAAATTGTGATAAAATCCCCCAGTCAAGCCGGTGGTCAAAAATTGGGACTTGAGGCCAGTGGCCTGAGCGGATGGCAGTGTGAGAGAGGAGCTCCGACACACCAGCTGCTCCATAGTGACAAACCTGAGCCTAAACACAGCGATCCTGACAGAAAAAGGCACAGAGGACCGGCAGGCAGCCATGGGGAAACGAAAGGGAAGAGATCCACCGAGAAAGCTGACAGACTTCTATACCTCAGCGCCGACCAGAGTCATCCAAGATGGCGCCGGCGACGGGAGACAAACTGTACCTCACACAGGACACAGCGCAGACGGCCATACCAACTGTGAGTCACCTGAAACAAGCATCCCCGATCCTTCCTCAACCTCCAACAGCCCCATAAAGCAGAAGAGGAGACTAAATCCAGCAGGGGAACACACTGGGGACACTGACCCTGAGGGAGAGAATATGGAACAGGCCCCAGCATACAGCCAGAAGCTAGATGCATATCCCACATCAGGCATGTCCATAACTGACATTATTATGAAAGACATGTTACTAACTCTCAGAGGAGCCATCCAACAGGACATTAATAGCTTTATGTGCACCACTAACAAATATCTGACTGTCATAGAGAACAGGATGGACTGCATGGAGAACAAAATGTGAGAATTCTCCATAGCACATAATGAACTGGTGGATGCACATTTTGAGATAGAGGAGGAAATCAAATCCCTGCAATTAAAGCCAGCTGATTTAGAAGATCAAAATTGAAGGAATAATGTGAAATTCAGGGGGATACCTGAATCAGTAAAATCAACGGAACTACGCCCATACCTGCAGAAGCTCATGCTGACAGCTCTCCCATCTCTCACGCCGGCAGACGTGATCATAGACAGTACCCATAGGCTACCCAAACCACCATACCTACCTGACAAGATCCCCAGAGATACCATCGCTAGGATTCATTTCTACAAAATAAAGGACCAGCTAATGAGATACTCGAGACACAATCAAAACCTACCGGAACCATTTGCAGGTGTTACACTTTACGTTGACCTGTCACAAGCCACGATGGCGGCCAGACATAACCTGATCCCCATAACAAAAATTCTGAGAAACCATAAAATTCTCTACAAGTGAGGCTTCCCGGCCAAATTAAATCTGGAAAGGAACAACGAACCCTATACCATTTCCTCATTGGAAAAGGGTCTGAAAGTACTAAGAACCTGGGGATTACTGCCCAAAGATGACAGTCAAAAGCATCCCAGGACCATCTGCTTACACAAGAAGAAACACTTAGCTCTCGCTTTAACACCATAATGCAATACCACGTTTAAAACTCTTGATGTGTCTTAATCTGGAGCCCCTGATATTCGGCTGAACGAAAAAACGACAAAACTTTTACCTCCAACTTTGTTTGTGGGAATATCCCGAATTCACAATGTTTATGCTACCAGTTAATAATCTTTCTGAGGTTTTTTCCTTTTTTATGTTTTCTGCACTGCAATTATTTTTCTCTCTGGAAACACAGTATGTGGATGCTAACAATACTTTATGCATTGACTTCGTCTCTGAGCCTACAGCAATCCTCCACTAGATGGCAACATAACGCTACATATAACTGGAATGTCCCTTAGAATACTGTCTCTCAACACTAGGGGCCTGAACAGCCCTCATAAACGAAGATCTCTCTGGAAAACAGTCCTGAAACAAATGTGTGACTTCTTGTGTGTACAGGAGACACATTTCTCCAGTCTGCAACCACCGAAATGTACCCACAACTAGAGTTGAGTGAACACCTGGATGTTCGGGTTCGGCCGAACTTCACGGAAATATTCGGGTTCGGTACCGAACGTTATCCGAACTTTAACCCGGACCCTGAACCCCATTAAAGTCAATGGCGACCCGAACTTTTCGGCACAAAAATGACTGTAAAAAAGTACTGGAAAGTGCTAGAGGGCTGCAAAAGGAAGAAAAATGGGAGATGTTATCAGATCTGCAATCTGTCCCTCAAAAGCAGTAGTAATCTCTACCTAGTCCAGTATCTTCTGTAATCAGATCGTTCTGTAATGCAGGTTGAGAGATCATTCTGTAATCAGATCATTCTGTAATGCAGGATGAGATGTTATAATCTACAATCTGTCCCTCAAAGCAGTAGTAGTAATCTCAACCTAGTTATTAGATCTGCAATCTGTCCCTCACAGCAGTAGTAGTAATCTCTACCTAGTTATTAGATCTGCAATGTGTCCCTCACAGCGCTGGCAGCATCCTCTCCCTACACTAACCGAGAGCATGTGACATGCAGCACTGTGACTCCAGCCTCATATAGAGGCTGGGTCACATGATGCACTGGCCAATCACAGCCATGCCATTAGTAGGCATGGCTGTGATGGCTTCTAGGGAAAACCAGTGAAATGCTTGTTGATTGGCTGCCCTGCAGCTATTCAACATGTGTGATAAAATACCAGAACCCAGAACCCAAACCCAAACGTTTTTCTTAAACGTTCGGGTTCGGTACACGGACACCCGAAAGTTGGGTACGGACCAGAACTTTACAGTCCAGGTTCGCTCAACTCTACCCACAACAAATTCCCACACATCTTTACAGCAAATGATTCGGGTATGCGTAACAGAGTAATGATAGCTGTAAAGGACACGGTTGCATTTATACTTCGAGACAAGTCGATTGACTCCCAGGGGCGATATGTAATTCTAGTAGCAGAATTTAATAATGCCTTGTACACGGTGGTAAATCTTTATGCACCTAACGAGCATTCTATGAAATGTATTAGTAGAACATTGAAAAGTGCTAAACAGATGCTAAAAGGGAACCTGATTGTATGCAGGGATTTTAATGTGGTTATGAATGATGAGATGGACTCCTCCTCAGTGGGTGGGAGACGGCGGCCCTCTATGGGGCAATACTGCGTGGAGGAAAATCTATATGATCCTTGGCGCTGCTTCCACTCCGCTGAGAGGGATTCTAGGTATTTTTCAGCAGTACATAAGAGCTATTCCAGGATAGATTTTTCCTTACGGATAAGTATTTATTGCAAGGTGATCAAAGCAACCATACAAAACATCACATGGTCAGACCACGCCCCATCTCTATAGACATTATTGATGCACATAAATCATCCCAAACGCTTCTATGGCAAAACAACACATTCCTCCTCTCTCACCCACAAGTTAAAACAGAAATGCGGGACAAACTGGAGGAATATTTTAAGTTCAATGAAAATCATACCTGCTCTCCCACATTGGTATGGTGTGCACATAAGGCGGTCTCTAGAGGGGCTTTAACCACTTGCCGACCGTGTAATGCAATTACACGGCTGCAAGGTGGATCCATTGTTCTGAGAGGGCATACTATAATGTCCTCCCAGAATTGTGCTCCCGCGCGCCCCCTGGAGCGCGCACATGGGAGCATCTTTGACCGCCGGGTCCGTGTAACCCGGCGCATCATGGATCACGGTAAATGGTCGCTCGCAGTGGCCTTTTACCACGTGATCGCTCCATCATCCGTCACCCATGCATCCATGCTCACTCATCCATCACCCATGCTTCTGTGCTCACCCATCCGTGCTCACTCATCCGTCACCCATGCATTCGTGCTCACCGCTCCATGCTCACCCATCCGTCATCCATGCATCCGTGCCCACCCATCCATGCTCACCCATCTGTCACCCATGCATCCGTGATCACTCATCTGTCACCCATCCGTGCTCACTCATCTGTCACCCATGCATCCGTGCTCACCCATCCATGCTCACTCATCCGTCACCCATCCGTGCTCACTCATCTGTCACCCATGCATCCGTGCTCACCCATCCGTGCTCACACATCTGTCACCCATGCATCCGTACTCACCCATCCGTGCTCACTCATCCGTCACCCATGCATCCATGCTCACCCATCCAGCCATGCTCACCCATGCATTTGTGCTCACCAATCCGATCGTGCTCACCTATGCAGCCTCATCCATGCCCACCCATCCAGCCTCATCTGTGTTCACCTATGCATCCGTGCTCACCCTTGCATCCGTGCTCCGCCATCCAACTGTGCTCACCCATGCATCCGTGCTCATCCATCCGTGCTCACCCATGCATTTGTGCTCACCCATGCATCAATGATCAGCCATGCATCTGTGCTCTGTCATCCGTCTGTGCTCACCCATGCATGCATGCTCACCCATGCATCCGTGCTCCGCCATCCATCTGTGCTCTCCCTTGCATCTGTGTTTACCCATCCAGCCATGCTCACCCATGCATCCGTGCTCACCAATCCAGTCATGCTCACCCATGTAGCCTCATCCGTGCTCACCCATGCATCCGTGTTTATCCATGCATCTATGCTCCACCATCCATCCATGCTCACCCATCCATCCATGCTCACCCATTTAATTTGTAATTTGTGGTATGCATATGCTGGGTGTGAGAAATAATCTGTTAATATGACAATTTAGTGAAAAAAAACTGAAAAAAAAATCTTCATTTTGCAAAGAATTGTGGGAAAAAATTACAACTTGAAAAAATGTGCCATGCCTCTTAATAAATACGTTGGACTGTCTACTTTCCAAAAAGGGGTCATTGGGGGGTATTTGTACTTTTCGGTCTTGTTAGGGCCTCAAGAAATGAGATAGGCCGTCAGTATACCAGGTGTGATCAATTTTCAGTGATTAGCACCATAGATTGTAGACTCTATTGTATCCACTAATTTGGGTTATTTTTTAACAAAGATATATAGCAGTATACATTTTTGACAAAATTTATGAAGAAAAATTACTCATTTGCAAAATTTTATAACAGAAACAAAGAAAATGCATTTTTTTTACAACATTTTGGGTCTTTTTCCATGTATTGCTCAAAAAATAAACACCCCAATGGTGATTAAATACCACCAAAAGAAAGCTCTATTTGTGTGAAAAAAAGGACAAAAAAAAACATATGGGTACAGTGCAGTATGACTGAGTAATTGTTATTCAAAATGTGAGAGCACTGAAAGCTGAAAATTGGTCTGGTTAGGAAGGGGTTTAAGTCCCCAGTGGTCAAGTGGTTAATACAAATAGCATCTAGGGAAAAAAAAAAGAAAACACTGCTTATTGCTTCACTATATAAGTGGATTTCTGAACTGGAAGCTGTCCATAAAATGGCTAAAGGTAATAATGACTCCCTCCTGGTACAACTCAACGCCTGTCGCAAAGAATTGTGGCAGGTCTTGAAAAAGGATTACGACATCTACTTTAAACGATTGAAACTTTCTTACTACTCCCAAAACAATAGTGCAAGCAAACTAATGGCTGGCCAACTAAAACATAGACAGACGTGTGCCAATATAGTAAAATGAACACATCACAATAATAAACGTACATTTTACATTAGGTGAATATATCACTTCGTTATTCGTCACAAAAGAAAAAAAAAAGGGATCTACGATAAACATAATTGGTGAACTGGTGACCCCTGAATTTGGG